>VWZQ01009784.1:513032-545721 GCA_013397015.1 Myiagra hebetior
TTTTTTTTAATTGAAGTGACTGCAGAAGAGGCAGGGATTGGGACAAAGTCATAAATCAGTATTCTAAGTTTACAGTCAAGCCATATCCATGCATACTCCATATATACATGCACACAAAAATCCCTAAACCCTTTGCCAATAAGGGCTAATCCTATTAAACATCCTAAGGCTTTCCAGACTTTTTGATAAATTGAATGTAAGTATCTCCTTCTTTTAAAGGAATGGCTTCTAATTAGCACTGTTAAAGGGAACAAAACACTGGAAACACTAAAATATCCTTACTTAAATTATTTCACCATTTTTCAAGAGATGTGAAAGACTTTTCAGTGGACAATCATCGCTTTAGGAAAAAAAGAAATACTAGTCAAATGTATATTTTTAAAAGCAAATACATGTTAAGAAAAATATGTAATTGGTCTTATTAATATGGACATTTGTCAGTTATTAGCAACAATAAAGTACACTACAAATTAAAAAATCTTATATTAGGAGTTTCCTTGAATTATTGCAATTCCCTGGAAAACTCATGTCTATAGAAGGACTTCAGTGGTAAATAATTTTATTATAAAAAGACAGGAAATAAAAATATATAAATAATGAAGCATTTAACACTTTTATTTTCATAGTTTATTCAATCGTTTCTACTAGAGAAATAAGAATGTTTAATTTCTTCATACTACACATTAATTCCATAATAACTTTTTAACATGTTAATGAAGTGGTAAAGATCCCACTATTTTAGCGTGCTTGGATCACATTCCAGTGGAAGTGAGATCACATGTTTAAGAAACTTAGTCTTCTCCAGGATTGAGATTCACTTGCAAAAAACTAGAGGACATTGCTTTCAATAAGAAGAGAAAAAAGAGAAAGATCTTCTAAAGGATGTCATAAAACAGGCTTTGACAGTCAGCTGATAAACAGAGCTGAAGAAAAGTGAAAACTAGGACAAAAGATAAAATGTGTAAGGGGTTCACAGGAATACTGATGCAAAACAGTATATTGAGAAGTCACTAATATTGGAAGGAAACAGCATATGATGACAAAAACCATTAGAAAACCCCTCAGGCATACAAAATATTTTCTGAAAAAGGAAACTAAATTTGCAAGTTATTGATGTTGAAGCTTAAAACGACGCAGGAACCATCTCTGATTTTACATATGAAACCCACTGCTAAGCATTATTTACAATCTCTAACAGAGTATATGCTACTTTTGTAACTTTTTACGAAGAAAATTCCATACATCATTCTTCTAAGAAATGAGAAGTAAATTCTAGAAATAACAAACTTGCTAAGGCAGTGTGAAACTTGGAAAGGAGTAACACAAAAGAAGCTCTCCTGAGTAAGACTAAGTATTCCTCTAGCCCAGTTTCTTGTCCCTGGCAATGACTAATGGTGAATGCCTAGGAAAGAGCAAAAAAGAGGACAAGCAAATAGCGATACCTCCTGTGTATATTCTTCTCACATCCAAAAATAATGGATTAGAGATTTCCTGAGCCAAAGGTTTGACATATTTTATGGCTGTTTTTATTTAATAGTCCTGTGTAACTTTTTCTTGTGCCTTTGTCTCACCCTTTTTTTTAACTCAGTGTAAGCCTCTGCAAGTTGTGTTCCACTCTTTCTTGCACCAGAGGAGTTTCACAGCTTTACTGTCGCTGTGTGAACAAACACTTCTCTCCAGCAGTAATCACCTTCTGATATCATTTCGCTTTTCTTCAAAAATGCAGCAAATATTCTTTGTTTATCTCATCTTTGCCACTTATGATTTGAAAGAACCTAACTGTATTTTAATGGCAAAACTTTTTCCAGCTGGCAGAGTCTTTTTCTGTGCTGTTTCCTTCATAGAAGCTTCTCTATGACTTTGATCATCCTTGTTTCCTCCTCTATGCTTTAACTAACACTAATTTCTAACTTGAATCAAAGATGTTTTCCCTGTTGCTGAGCAATGGGCTAGCCAAGGAAACCTCAAGGGAGGATTTGATACAAAACCTGTCAAAACTCCAGAAACCTGTTTGTTTTCCAAGTGCATTTTAAGGTATTCTAAGTAAGACGTATTCCATAAATGGGTTTAATGGTATTATACTAGGGAAAAACCATTGTTATGAAAAACTATTGTTTTGGACTCCTCAAGATACTGGGAAAAGCCTGAGACACTATTTGAAAAAGTCCTTTAATGCATCTCTCTGTTCAGAGACAAGGTAACCTAATTTGGGATAGGACACTGTAATATGATCAATACTGTATACCAAACCATCTCATCTGGTCTTACTGCTGTTGGATTGCAAAAGAAAAGATTAATGTAAACCAATTGGTTAGTCTCTCTAACCTGATTTAAATCACAATCTCAGAATGCAGAAAGCATGACTGAATCAAAATCGTTGAGGAATGGAAAAGATGAGATCGCATTGAATGATTATCAGAAATTTGCAGAATGACAGACAAAACAGAAATAATATTTTGTTTAATAAATGAAGAAGCAATAAAAAGATGGGGGTTTTATCAAAGACATTTTTTGCATTTACAGTCTCTTCACAATTATTCCAGATAAAGCAAAGGATGCCATTGGGCTGCTCAAAGTAAGACTGACACTGACTGAATAGAGAAAAGGATTTAAATGCTATCTGACATTATCAAGTCAACCACTTTAAAGCAACAGTGAATTGAAAGTACTTTAATCCATCTCCTAAATTTTCAAGAGAAAGGTTATGTAAAACTTGTAATAAGAATTTTATTTTTTGAAAATGGTTTCTTCAAATGTATCAACACATTATAAGACAAAAATTATCTTTTCAATGGCAGCAAGAAATAGAGATAAGAAGTATTATTCCAAGTGGTTTACCTCAAACTATAATCCTAGTATTTAAAAATGAGAGCAGGCCATTGAATAGCCTGGGTTTCTGAGCAGTTCCAGGAGGAATTCTGGGAGCAAAACAATTAATTCTGTTGTGGTAGAGAGGAGCCATTTTGCTATCATTAGACATTTGTTGCTTTTCCCTATCCTTGTCTAAGTTTCTGAGGTCCATCTCTGTAGTCAAACTTCTCTCAGCACAGGCAAAATGAGGAAAAGAGAACCATCTCCTTGCCCTTGACTGATGCAGGACACCCACGCATTCCCCTTCAGTCTCACCCTGTGTGACCAGGCGTCTACTCACAAGCTAATATTTTTGTTTGTCTTGTGGTTACAAGATGCCTTACACATTGGACTCTCAAGACAGCAAACAAGCGGCACAGAAATTAATCTCACTTTCTTCTTAATTTTGCTGTAGCTGTACCTGGTAGAACTGAGTCTGTGCCTGACCACAACACATTCTCCTGGCCCAGCAGTGTTTGCTAGGGCCGTGGGGAAATTCTGGCCCTTCAGTTTACATCTACTTCTTTTCAGTGTGTCACTGTCACCCAGCTTGGGGCTTGGGGTTTGCCTGTGCCAAGTCTGTACCTGGCTGCTCTTGGTGGCCTGCCCCACACCAAGGTCATCATTTCACCCTGCCTCCTTGGTCCTTGAGCAGCCTCTTTTGTGCAACACCAAAGCAACCAGTTCAGCAGGAACAGAAACAAGTCAGAAATAATGCAGGTGGTTCTCAGTTCACTATTCACCTGTTTGGGGGCAAAATAATACAGCCTATTCATGTAATTGAATCACTACTGTTCTTGAGGTTAAGGTCAATAATTTGCTGGGGCAGATAAATGCAACATCAATGAAAGGAGATGTACCCATCTCTGTCAGCAATGAATTTTGCTCACAATCTAGGGAGACAAAAGTGGATCCAGCAAATAACTGATAAGAAATGAAGAGAAAAAGCTGCCTATTACCAGAACAACAAAGAAATTAGTATAGAGAAGTTATATTATACTGCACCCTCTATTCAGTCTGATCCTTTATTATGTCAGGGTTCTCAATTACTATTCACTTCAATAAGAATCTTGTAGCACATTCACAGCTCACAAAATCAGGATTGTGGTACCGTGACTGGTATGGAAATTGGTAATATGTGAGTATATTAAATATAAATTAAACTGGTAAGGGGTTTCATCTTTGATTTGGAAGTGCAATGTGTGGGAGCACTTATTAATAGAAATATAATTCTTATCAGGTACATACATGTATGCAAATACCTTTTTCTCTTTTTTTTTTNCTTGAGCCAATAAAAGATTAAAAAATTTGAAAAATTCCATTAACCATTTCATTTTCCCAGAAGAGAGCTGGAGGAGCACATCTGAAATGCAATATTCTCATCATCAAGATTCCAAAGTATTTTAGGAGGATTATATGTAATGCTTCTCTTGTAAGAGTGGTGCTGCTATTCCCCACATACATGGTGAGGCTGTAATGCCCAGGCTTTTCAGTCAATGTTATTGCAACATTTCCAGACAAGAAGAAAACCTATCAGTAATACATTGGAATTAAGCTAGATTTCAGAAAGATTTTTTATCGTTCCTGTGATTGAGAACAAAAAGAGTCCACAGAATCAAAATCTATTGCTCTTGTGAGCTTCAGTGGACCTGACATTTCAAGCTCTGAGATGAAGAAGAACTTCCCTGCTGGTTTTCAGTTTATTGAGCATAATGTGCTTTATTCCCTGCCATATTAGTAGGCACCCATGTGGGCTCGTAAGAATGAATTCTCATAGAATGGAGATAACATTTTTATGTTTTTGAATTGCAGTGAGATCAGACTGAAAGTGTTACAGCTAATTCAGTCCTGATCCAGCTTAACGTCTAAGCATTCTTGTCCTTAACGTTTACGAGCATGGGCAGAGGTGATTCTTTCTGGTCACGTGAGTGCCCTGGACTTGGAATTTTCTAAGAAAATCCTGGAGAAGGATTTGTCTCAAGTCCAGACCATCTTTCTATTCTTTCTTAGCCACCTGGTCTACTGATATAAGTATCAGTGCAGTACTAAGACAAGACCACATCACTTAATCTTTCATCTTTCATATTTAACTACAGTAACCCTGAGCTTTACATCTTTCTGCTGTACAAAAACTGACAACTTTGACTGTTCATTTATCTCAGTTTAAATGTGAACTTTATGGTATTACAGCTGTGAATATGGAAATAAATACACACATCATGCAGAACCTTAAATTTTCTAGACCTTCAGCCACCAGCCAGCAAGGCTGTTACTTAGGTTGAGTAACTGCTGAGAAAGGGAAATACTGGAATAGCCATTTCTTTGAGTAATCTTAGCCATGTTACTGGTTTGCCATAAATATATTCAGTATTTAATTACCACTGTATATTGCATCAGTGTTTAAACTACAAAGCAAATCTTTGAGGAATGGTGTTTATATTACCTGTGCATCCATATGTACAAGAAGAATAATCTTGACTGAAAACTCCTCCAGCATTCTGACAGGGAAAAAGCAGAGTTACAAGCACTACAAGACTATTTACAAGGTAATACCCTTTTTTTTTTTTTTCTGTTGTTTCTCAAAAGTCACTAACAACCAAATACCCTCATTTAGTGTCGAGAGAAAAATAGCAAAGCCTTAGATCGAGGGAGTAGCAAGGGCAGCACACGTAATTCTCTCTCTCCTGGCTCCGTCTCCCTTGGCTTTTATAGCCAATATACCTGAACACCTCTGCTGCCTTTCCAGCATTGTGGAGATGAGTCCAGGCCAGGTCTGCCCACAGCCCCTGGCATCAGAGCCTAGGGTAGCATTTGACCTCGTTTTTTACTCAAGCCACTACACTGGGCACCCACAGACATTCATAGCACCTCCCGTCAGCCAGCATTTCTGAACACACACAACTGCTCAGAAATGCTCAGATGAGGCAGTAGAAAAAATATTCGCCAAACCACTCTTCCTATAAAGAAAAAACATATCACTACTCTCCTGGCAATATGGCTGTACTGGAATAAAAGGCAAATGCAATCCAAAAGCAGTTTTAATTTGATGCCCCAAAAATAGCACCTGTGGCCTCTGAAGTGACACAAAAAAACCCCAGAGATGTTCTCAGAAGAATCAGTTCCACCCACCTGGGAATGATTTTTCAATATTAAGATGAGATGGAGACACAGAAATCAAGAGAGAAAATACAGAAATATGCAGGAGGATTTCACAGTAAATCATTTAAAAAGAAAAAAACCTTTAGGAATTGGCTTAGCTTTATCTCAAGTAAATGTGGACGCTGTAAATGCATTGACTGGAAAAATACCCTGAATAAATCTCCCGTTCCTGCTATTCTGGCTTGCTGAGAGTGACAAATCACTTGATATAACCCTTATTCAATTTAATACACCTTGAAAAACCTAATAAAGTCTTTTAGAAAGAGGAGATGCTTTGAAACCTTTGCTGCAATTATAGGGGAGGATGCCCCTATTATTCTAAGAGATGAGCTGAACAAGTTTAATTTCAGTTTATGATTAAGAAAAATACGTGGATATCTTGCTGCATTCAGAGACTTAAAGTCTACTGTATATCACAATGGCATATTTATGAGCAACACAATGTGATGTTCTCATTCACTCACAAAGAGAATGACATATATAAGCCAACAGCAATCCCAAATCTCAGAGGAATCACACACTACTTCAGCTTCCAGTTTAGCGAAAATAAATTATTTTAATCTGTAACAAGTGCTGCAAGAATTTAAATAAGTGAACAATAAATACACAATAATATCAACCTAGGACTAATTATTCTTTTTCTCTGCCAATATTCTCAGTTACAATAGAACTTAATGAGGCTCTTAAAATAAAACTATACTAAATACTTACTACCATAAATTTCCTTGAAAAAACTGAAAAATAAAGAGGAGTAGAGTCCATAGTGAAAATAAATGGTCCAGATACTATCTTCTATTCCAACCCTTCACACAATCCTATCAGTGTTTAAGGTTTGCCCCCAGTGGAGATGGGAGTCCTTGCTCCCACATGATTCACTTGATCTGTTCTAGAGGGTTTCCTTAAACATCCCTTTCCTTAAACACCTCCACCCCCCAGCCGTACATCCTGTGGTCCCACTCTCACGAGAAGCAGCAGAGAATTTAATCCAACGTTTCTTTGCTCCCTAACTCTGATGAGAACAGGATTGGTGACCCAATCAGGATTTTCCCCGCTTTCCCCCAATACCGACAATTCAAGAAGTTACACTCTGAATGAAGGTCAGAATTGGCAAAGTTCCCATGCTACAGCTCACGCCAGCAAACACTTGGTTTGCCGATGTCCAGCCCTCTAGGGCTCTGTCACCTTTGTGTTCCTGTCCTCGGACAAATGCAGTCCATATGTTGGGTAGTTTTAATGCGGTTTCAGCTCACATATCACAATTTAAATTCCCTTAAATACCATACATTCTCAAAGTAATAAAATTTTACAATGGAAATGGCACTTGTAGACATCCCAACTGAATGGTCTGGTTTTGCTATGATTGCTTTGGAGGACACCAGTGGATAGGGGAAAATGAGTGAAATACAACTCTCAAAAAACTGTGAACTTCTGAAATCTTTTACTTTCTCTTTGGAAATAAATATCTTTGAAAAACTTGTCAAGGCCACTTCTTTTTAAAACTCATTTTCCAGTTCTCTATCCTTGAAACACTTTAAAAATGTTTACTTGATTAAAAACTGACCACTCAACCTTGTCAAATACTTTTCCTGCATGTAAAGACAAAGGAATGCATTGAGCTAGTAAATTATAATAATCCCATAATCCTAAGAGCATGTTTACAGAGTTTTCATATTGCTAATTGCCAAGGGAGTTGGCATTTAATTACTTTCTACAATCTTCACACAATATTTCTCTTTTGTCTTAGCTTTTTAGAATATGCAGTTACTCTTTTTCTCAAATTACCTGAAAGACCCTAAATAACAAAAGAATTTTGTTTGTCCAGTATGATGAAAGATTTTATTTATCTGTCATGTCTGAAATTTAAATACAGTTTTAATTTATTTTACATGTTGAGATTTTGTATGAGTTTGTGCTTTGACAATCTTGTTATTTATTTTGCATTTATTTTGTTTTCTTTCAAAGTTATGCAAGATTAATAAATATATCTCTCACAGTATTGGCAGCTTTCCAGATAATTTTATTAATTTTCTTTCTCACACTCCATAATAGCAGAAAGTTCACCTTTTCTTTCCTCCTCCTTGGACCCTTGCCCAAATTCATATTCAAGCCAAACTCATATTAAAGCTAAGAAAGAATTTCTGGAATAGGATTTTAAAGATTAGGTCAAAACTCTTCAAGGCATAAATAAGCTGCCTGCACCAATATTGTTTCTCTGTTTACATGTCTATTTCAAACTTCGTGTTATGAAATATCTTTTCACATAAAATATGAGAAAGATGAGGAAGAGTTTAAATGGCTGAAAGGGAAAATGAAGCCACAACACTGCATGGAAGGGTGTTCCCTGCACCACTTTGGAACATTTTATTCTGAAAAGCTGAAATTTAAAAGTAAGGAAAGTAACTTTGCTGATGAAAAAGGATAGCGTTTTATTTTCCAAATTAATGCTCGTGACTTTTAATGAAGGAAAAAAAAAAGACACCAAACCACCTTTCAGTGTAGTCATACCAAGGAAACAAATCTGCTTTAGAACCGTGTAAAGATTTTTATGATATTACAAGGTGCTCAACAGATCTCAGCAAAACATTTATTGTAAAGCACGCAACTAATAATTGTGTACAATTATACAGAATGTAACCAAAACTGCTCATGCTACAAATAGTACTTTTTTAATATTTTCAGGTTAAAAAAAAGAAACATAGACATTTTTAAAATCTTTGCTATTTTGTTTTGTATAATGGTTCTAATTTTGAAATCAACCTGACTAAGAAATGCTTTAAAGACAAGAATTTTAGGCTAAAGAGTTTTACTTCAACTCCTCTAGGGGTGTATTTTTATTATTTTTTGTTATTTTGTTTGGTCACAGAACTGCGTATTCTGTTGTCTGCACAGCTCAACTGGCCACATGTTGCCAAAAGCAGTAGGGAATGCTTCAAGGAAAGCCAGCCATGTCTTCAATTCAGAACACCTTTGGTTTGATCAGTAGTGGATGGGACACATCTTTGATTAAAAATCTGCACAGCAGCAGTTAGCAAGATTCAGTCCCCAGGGAATATATATTATTCTCTCCAGAGAGTATTCAAAAACTGTGTAAGTTAAAGTAAAAAGAAATATTGAATTTTTATTCTTTAACTTAACCCTCAATTAATTTCAATAATCCTTAATGCATTTGCGGTTTGGGGGTGAATGTTAGTTAGTGATCTAATTGTGGGGTGTACATGTATAAACAGTTAACTCAGAATTTTTAATATATCTTAAGTATTTTTTCCAAATGAAACTAGACAAAATTGGTAATCAAAATAGTATCCCTTCGTGCTATGATGTCATTTGGAAAAAAAATTTGTGCAACTGCCTCATCACTGAACACTGCAATGAACAATTCTTGGAAAAAGTTGTATTTAAATTCCTTTTAAACTTTTCTCCCCTTCTTTAGGAACACCCTTCTTAGCATGCTGATCTTCAGCTGGCCAATTCCTCACTCCCATGCAGTTTCTATCACCTTTACCTTGGAGCAAAGCAGAGCTACTGTGTATGATGGCAGTACTTGTGGCACAGATGTGACTGTGTCTCCAGACTGCAGGGATGAGGGCCACCTTTATCAGCTACTAGTTTTTGAGTGAGACATACCATTTTCATAAAGAGGAGGTGAGGGCTTGAGGGTTTCTTCTGTGCACCTCTGCAGCGACGAGATGCTGCTGGGGGAGGCCCTGCGTTCTCTGCATCTCTCTTCACCGAAAGGATGGAAGAGAGATGATGACAGCATCTTCCAATATTTCCTTAGAAGTCTGATTTATTGATCTGTAATGATTTTCTGCTTCACAGGAACACAGACCTGACAGCAATAACAGCTGTTGTTGTACCGGATCACCAGAGATTTACAGAATTCCTTATTTCCAAGGAGTATTGCTGCAGTGTGGAGGTCACGGTCCTGACGGAGAGCCAGCACACAATGTTATACGACTTTCATTGCTGTAAAACTTCGAATCTAAACAAATAAATGTGTCCAATGCAATATAGTTCTCTTTTATGTCCTGGGCAAGTCTGCAGTTTCCATGGTTACCAAGGGGCAGCCTAGTAGAGAAACTGCCCACATTTTCTTTCAACAGATTTTTTTAGGACTACCCTTTTGAAAAGTTAGTACAGAATCAATCTGTTGTAACACATATCCATGGCTCTTCAATTTTCTGTTTATTGAGAAATTTATGCAAAAATCAATTGCACAATTTAAAACATATTACACAGGGCAACTTTAAATACTCCTCATTCAAAACCAGCATCTCTTGTAATGTGCATCATCTGTATTTACATGGTTAACTGTTTAATTCCTTCTAGAATTTTATTTAAAAATAATTTAAATAAACCAAAACTATACTTTTAGAAATATTTCTGTCCACCACAATCTTTCTTTCTCTGGAAGACAAACACTGTAATCACAAGTGCCCCCCACTCCTTTTTTCCTTAGCTTTTATTCCTGGACAGATGTTATAAGGTGTGTAACATACCTAAGTACTTTGAGTCCTAGAATTGGACTTTGGGCTCACTATCCTATGTCTGTTTAACAATCATGTTAAATCAGAATTTTACTATGCCAATATCAACAATAACTGTAATAGTTATGATGCAGGATGTTCATTTTACAAACACTAGGTACTGACATTAAATGTCAGCATCAAAGATAAGCAAGAGCATTCAAAAATATAATTTCAAAATGGCTCCGTATGGTCCATTTGCAGTGTTGTATCTGATCTCTCTGGATTGTTTGGAAATCTCAGACTGGGTTTTAGCCACATGTAGGTCCCAGTTTTGACTTCCCAACATATATTTTCCTTTTCATATTTATAACTATTTTTCTCAGATGCCCATTTGAAAAACCTCCACCTTCCTTAGAGAGCTCAGAGTGCTTCTCAGGGCCCAGAGAGTTGTTGAGGGGTTACCAGGATAGCAAACCTCAGATTTTACCTCAACCCCATCTTTTGCAAATCAGAGCAGGAGTTGTGCCCCCCATCAGATGAGAGCAGGTCTCACTAGGTTAAGCAGTTTGTAGCAAGGCATCCCAGACCTGTGGGCCAACCTGTTAAATCTCACACAGTCTTTGATGCCCTCCTTAACTCTCCCTGGGGGGGGAGGTGCTGGGTCCTGCCCTCTGCAGCACCATGTGCCACATTCAGCTGTCCAGCTGTGTTGGGTACATGGCATTGGAAGAGGAATTAACATTGCAAAGGAACCCAAAGGTATATTTTCCATGAGCAGCTCTCTGTCGCCCTTAAAAAGCCACATGCACAGATTCACGTCTTACAATGACCACGTGCAGCTTTACTCTGCCGAGCCACAACCTCACACAGTACTGCAGACCCTGCCTCAGTAACCACCTGGCCAGAAAGAGCATAGGGAGGTCTTTCAGGAGCTCCTGTTGGAACAGTCTTTCCTCACAGTTGTTTCTGAACTCTTTTTCTTTTTTTTATTTTATTCGTTTAAAGCCTCTAAAATAAAGGCAGAATTTCAGGAACTGCTCTGGTAGAGCTGTGCAGCATGAGACCATCACCAGATTACTGCAGGCTTAATGCAGCTGCATAGACAGTCTTCATCTGTTTTCTTGCTGTATCATGTTGCAAATTGACATATCATTTGATGCCCTCTATTTCCTCTGCTTTTCATGTTTCTCTCATACTGACTATCACAGACGATTTTCAAGCAAATCTGTTAGCTTGCGTTTTTCTAATAAGAATTCTAAATTTTCATTTACTGAATATATTAATATTTCTGAATTCTCATGTCATTTTTGCTTTCTTCTCTAATAGTAAGAAAAGCTCTGAGATTGGTATCATCTTCACATTTAATTAATAAGATTTCTATTCCCTGAATAATCTTCCCTGGCATATCTGCAGTTGATGCAAACTATATTCACATTGAGTAGACATTATCATAATGTATTGACCATATACTATTTTAATAATAGTTCTAATAATTATTACACTGTTTGCTGCCTACACAAATGTGTAGGCATACAGAAGAATGTATTCAGTGTTCCTAAGTCTTTACTACTATCCAAAATATATTTTCTTTGTTTCTGAGAATTATTACCTTTGGTGGTTTTATGTTCATTATAATTGTCACTTTTAGCTCAACCCAGAATACCTTTACTCAAATGCTCTAATAGCTACTTTTGAACTGGGAATCCAGTCAGGTGGAGAATATGAAGTTTGATTTTAAAGAAATCAAATATTATTAAGTATTTTGTTGCACAGATCTTATTGCCACTGTTTACTTCCAGAAAACATTGATTTCAAAATGATAACAAACACCAAATAATACAGTAAAATATAAAACCAACCAATATGCTTACAGATTTAAGTGATTTCTATTATCTCATTTTGAACACTCACCTATGTGAAATTGCTCTGAATCTCTTTCAGCCACTTTGAAATACCACCATTTCCTTCTTCCTGCCAGGAAAGCAGCTGAATAAACTGCCAGGTAAACTCTCCAACCAAACGGTACTTCCAGCATGTCTGGCAATGTAACACATACTGCTCCATATTTTCATCAGGATGTTTACTTCTTTTTATTTCGTGTGAAAGAAAGAAACATCCTGGTACACAGGTTGTACCCAGCACTGACATCAGCAGAATACCAATTGCTTTCTGATCATTGTAGAAGGCTACCATACTTCATTATTTCCTGGAGTTTGTCAATTTTCAAATCAAGACTAATTTCAAGAGATAATGAGCTACTACTTATTAGAAGGGCCCTGAATGTGTGTCTTTTGTTGGTGTCCAAGGCACCTCCAAAATTGTATAAGGGGTTTTGTGTCACCTTTTTGGGCATGGTCCACACACAACATTCTGAAGTAGAGGACAATTGACTACATACTTTAACTTTGAGTGGTGTCAGCTGCAAGGGGGATCCTAGGCATACAGGACCCTCTGGAGAGTGGCTGTGTGCCTGTGGACAACCTCTCCTCCTTCAGTTCTCCCACGAAATAGGAGCTGGTTTAGATCAGGGCTCCACTAGGCAAATGGCCACAGGGATCCAAAACATCTGCAAGGATTGAAATTAGTTGCATGTGTCACTTTCCAAGCAGTTATTTGAGGACATAAATGTTAGAGTTTAAATGTGGTACAACTTCCAATCTGTGATCTATAGAACAAAAGGTAAATTGTACCTTCAAATTATACAGGACAGCATCTATTTTTTCCTTCTAATGATTAATATTAAACTTTTTGGTGGGAATACAATTAAAACCCAAGCTATGGCCCCTCTGGTATATTAGCTTATGAGTTCATTTTTATATAGCCTTATGTATTTAGATTTGTGCAAGGATTTCAGGGTAAAATGTTTCTCTGCTGACAGACACAGCACTAAAAAGCGGCAGTGTTTGGGATCCTCTCTCCAGCAAATGAAACTAACCCTTTTGAAGTTAACTACGCTCACAACTTTTCTTTAGTAATTTATTACAATTAAAGAGCCAAGAGCAGAGAGTCTCTCAAAGATTTCTCAAAATGCCCTGTAAAATCTGAGATGGGACAAACTCTGGGAATTCCACCTGGATTAAATATCTAGAGAAGTGGGAGCACAATTTTCAATTATTTTAACTCTGGAATCTTTTGTGAGATTTACCCAATATCCTCCTGAATTAAAAAATAATATTTTATTCTGCTGAGTTTAAGGGGAAGCCTGGAGAAAAGAAGCCTAGGGGTGATCTCATCAAGGTGTACTGATACCTGTTGGTTGGGAATTAAGATAAGGGAGCTGGAATCTGCTCAGTAGTGCCCAGTGACATCTCCCTCTGTAGAGATATTCAGTGAGGCACAGTCCTGGGCAACCTGATCTAGCTGACTCTACTCGAGCAGGTGGGAATGGATTACACAATCTGAGGAGATCCCTTCCAATCTGTACCACTTTCTGATTTTTTGAAACCAATCTTTGGATAAGCATCTTCTCCAGGCAGCTTCTCCTTATTCCGTTCTAAACACAGTGCAGGTTTTGAAGTAAACCCTAAAACCATAAAATAAAAGTATGAGAGACTTAAGTCATTTACAGAATTTCTTTATCAGTTTTTTAAATCTTCTTTTTTGGAAGCTTATGATAACATTTTTATATCTAAAATATTCTGTATTAGAAAGAAGGTTTTAATTAGCCCAATACCAATTTCAATGTCTGCATCAGATTATCAAATATATCTTTGCTTTAATGCTTCTTTGATTTATGGCTTTTAATGATTAGTTTGTTTGATCTGCAAGCTCACATTTCATTATACTTATAATGAAACTCTGAATTATCATTTTTAAGATGATTCCACTGTTTTACATGAAGATAGATTCCACATCTCTTTCTCATTTTATGACTAAGAGTTACTTATTTAATGAGAAATTTTGTAACTCCTAGTCATTGACATATAGAGTATTTACCTTTCCTCTGAACTAAGGAGGTTTCATTTTTAAACCTCTAACTCTACAAAAAAGAAAATTTCTTTAACCTTAAGCCATAAGAAAGAGGTTCGTATAACTGTCCATTCCCCAGCTGTCCTATTTACTTGTCCAGCTGATGCTGATGGATGTGCTGTCCCAGGTCAGGCTGCTGTTTCTATTGCATTGAACTCTCTCTGTCTTTTCTACTGACAGTTGTAGAGTGCTTCCATATTATAACTTACTATACTAATACTAATTACTAACTTTAATGTTCCAAGATTTTGATTTGTGTGTCCACATTGCATTATCCCCACCTCTCCTCACGACTGATATTTTTTGATACTAAGATAACAGATGTTCAGAGAGAAATGTATTTCCTTATTTTATTGCTTTAGTAGGCCTCATTTTTGCCAGTCTATCTGATGGTAATAGGATCAGCGTGTACCAGAACTGGCCTTAGCCTGGCTGAAGTGTTATTAATCAGGCCCACATAAAATAACTGTTTTTAAAGACCAGTGATCTGAAGCTGCTTATTATAGCCTTGAATCAGTCCCTCAAGGATAAGTTGTTGCTCCTTGGGGTCATATATTAGTGATGCTGATTTGATCTTTTTAACTCAGGTCCCAAGTGTCATCTATCTGCACAAGAAACTATTATTCATATGTTCAGGAATACCTTTAAATGACTTTGATCTTTTCCTCTTGGTATTGTTTTCAGAACTTTCCAGATTAGCTTAAAATGAATCTGGTAGCTATAATGTCACAAAAATACAGATACTCAGTTTGTGTCCTGAAGAGCAATGTTTGGGTGCAGTGGCAGATAGCACTTGTTTTGAAGGGCTTTGCCCTGAGGCTGCTCTGTATTCTGAGTGCTAAGAGGATGAGTCTAAATGAAATCAATCCTTGACACTTGAACTCAGGTCTTGTGCTCCATTATGGCAGGGGTACTCTGCAGCACTCAGATTTTCCTTCTGTTTCTCTCTGACTGCAGTACATTGCTCATCATGCAGCCCTGCAACCCAGTGGGAGAATTTTATTTATCCACAGGAGGAGCCTGGGCAGCACATCCCACTGTGGAGCACGCAGGAGGCTGAGTACCCCAGCAGTGATCACACTTTGCCTGCAAAGAGTGCTCTGTCCTCATTAGTACAAAGGCTTTCAAGTGTTTCCAAATGCTTCTGTGATTTGAGATAGAGATATCCTGACCCTTGATGATATTTTTCAGATTTGAATGCTACTTGCTGATACCACATAAGAAAATAATTGGTCAGTGCTTGTTTTAATAAATCAGGTACATCAAATTCTCAATGTACTTATCTAATGGGAGATATCCAGAGTGTGTTTAAAGCTGATTACTGCAGTGAATAAAAAGAAACAAAGAAAGAAACCCTGCTGGTGAACTTGACACAATTTGGATTAAGTTTTGAATTAATTATTTTCCAGGAATGCCTATAAGCAAACTGGCAGTTTGTCTGTAGTTGATTGATTGATGGATAAATTGATAACAACAGCATGAATTATACTAGTTCAATGGCAATTGCAGATTGTATTTTTTTATTATTTAGAAGCATTTTATACATATTCATATTTCTAAAAGAGAATCAGCTGTAGCTGAAATGTATCGTGGTAGAGGAAAGAGGAGTTGAACTGTTAACAGTGGAGTATCAAACACACACAGAAACACACACCCTCCCTCTTCGAAAGGGCTTTGTCCGTGATTAGAAGTAAAATTTAGATGCAGTTCTGTGATACTTGCTCCATGCACACACAGAGCCTGAAATTACTTACCTAGAGATATGTCCAGGTAGGCAGAGACTAAGACTCAGTTGAACTCAACTCAATTTTCAAGGTAGTGTGAACCTTACTTGGAGGTAAATGAGTTGCGTTGATTTCAATGGACAGGCACACCGCTAAAGCACCGTGCTGTACTTCGTAACCATGAAGTTTCAAATTGCTTTATCTTTCACTGCACAATCACATCATTTTTCATTATATTTCTGTGCATTCCTTTCATGAGAATTATTACATTATCAAGCAAAGCAGAAAAATGAGACACAGGAGTTACAGTTTCCTGCAAAAGAACTGCCAGATATAATAGTTTTCTCTTTATCACATTCCCTTTCTTAGGCAGCCTGCCAGCTATTGTCTTTGAATGAACAAAGCTCTGGAAAGGTTTCAGAATCTGAATACATCTTTTTCAAGCAACTTTGTTAATTTAAACTCTTTCTGAACATTATCTATTGCATAAAGAATAATGCACTTTCAGATGTTCTTCTGAGCATCCCATTAGGCTGTGCCTAATATCTAAGTGTTTGGTAAATGATCTAATTTTCTCCATAGTCGTAAGGCTTCTAGTCCTTTAAGCATGATGCAAGACCAATATTACAGCTCTCCAGCAAAAAAAGTAAGTTAAAACCGACTTCTTACTTCTCATTGGTGGTTTTAATCTCCTTGGTTTGGAGACATTATTCCATCCACACATAACAGGCTACTTTCGCTCTACTGAAATATTTTTAGGAGGTGAGGTTCTCATTGACAGCTCTCTGCATGGACTTATTCTAATTTATTAGCTACAGTAATGAATAAATTATCTGTACTTCCTTAAGAGGATCAGTTTTTCCTTTATCTATCTAATGGGAGGAAGCAAAGGCTCCAGTAAATGCAGTAAAGCATCCTGTTAGAGATTCAGATATCTGGTTGCAACAAAGCACACAGTGCACTAGGCAGGCTGTTTTTTGGATTGGTTAGTCTGCAGGTGACTAGCAAAATATTCCCAAACAAAATCCTTGGCCTCCTCACTTTTGCTTTTCTCTGGGGCATCAGAGTCTGTTCTTTGTCCACACAAAGCAGTTTTGAGTACAGCAACACATTTGCTATGAGTGGAAAGCCCCCCAGACCTTCAGCAGCTGAAGAACTGATGTGAGTAACAAGGGGAATGCATGGCTCTTCACACCAGGCACAAAGATTTCCTGGTAAAGCAGCTGTATCCATCCTTCCCTTGACTGTGAACCCACAGAGATCCCTGCAGTTCCTGTGCTGATAGCCAGCCCAACAAGGAGAGGCTTGTGAGGAAAAACAAAAAAGTCTGGTTTTATGTTTTTTTCAGATGATTAACTAGCTTTAGCTGAATCTGATAAAGCTGTATACATTCACAGCTGTTTAGTAACACTCCGCTGTGGAGTCGGAAAGATCCCTTAGATGAGGCTAGTCTGAAACTTACATAGATTTTTCCAGCCTGCATTATCAAATTCTTCTAAATTTTGGTTGGTTTATAGAGGAATTTCTAAAGTGACAATGTTACTTACAGAGTGTGGCTTGAATTGTGAAAATTGTTCTATGCATAAGAATTCTCCTTAAGAATATATAAAGCAAAATTCAGGAATGATTGAATAAAAGTCTTTACATAATAGCTTACATTGAATCATCTCTTTCAAAGATGTTGTGTATTTTAATGTGCAGCAGTTGCTAGAGATCATTTGGAGTAACAAGAAAATACTTAGTTCTTGTTTTGGAACATGGGAGGTGTCACAATGCTTTTTCTGAAAAAATATTTATTGGTGATTTGGATTTAAAACAGAAGAACACTGAGAAAATAAATGCTCAATGTTAGTAAAGAATTACTTATCAAGCAGAGGCTCAGAACCAGTCAGGCACAACCTGCTACTTTGTGAATGCTTTTTATGTGTCAATTGGGTTTGCATAGCAAGGTTTTGCTAGTGTGTGGCTACAGGGGTGGCTTCTGTGAGAAGCTTTCAGAGGCTTCCCCCATGTCCAGCAGAGCCAATGCCAGCTGGCTCCAAGACAGAACTATCACAGACCAAGGCCAAGGCCATGAGCAGTGGTGGTAACACCTCTGGGATAACATACTTAAGAAACAGGGGAGAAGCAGCAGCAGCAGAAACTGGAGAGAGGAGTGAGAATGTGAGAAAAACAGCCCTGCAGCCACCAAGGTCATGGATAAAGAGGAGCAGGAGGTGCTCTGGTGCCAGAGCTGAGATTCCCCTGCAGCCCCTGGTGCAGACCATGGTGAGGCAGCTGTGCCCCTGCAGCCCATGGAGGTCCCTGGGGGAGCAGAGATGCACCTGCAGCCCGTGGAAGATCCCAGGCTGGAGCAAGGGAATGTCTGAATGAGGCTGTGCTCCCATGGAAAGCCCACAATGGAGCAAGCTCCTGGCAGGCCTTGCTAGCCTGTGAAGGACCCATGCTGGAGCAGCCTGCTCCTGAAGGACCCACACTGGAGGAGTTAGTGAAGATCTGCAGCCTATGGGAAGGACTCAAGTGGGAGGAGTTTATGGAAGACTGTCTCCTGTGGGAGGGGCTCCAGGCTGGAGCAGAGGAGAAGTGTGAGGAGTTCTTCTGCGAGAAGGAAGGAGCAGCAGAGAAAACGTGTGATGAACTGACTGCACCCCCATTCCCCCTGCACCACCGCTGGGAGGAGGTAGAGAAGTCAGCAGTGAAGTCAAGTCTGTGAATAAGGAAGGGGTGATGGAAAGGTGGTGTAAGATTTAGTTTTATTTCTCATTATCCTACTCTGACTTGATTGGTAATAAATCAAATTAATTTCCTCCAGTTCTGTCCATCATGGTAGTTGGTAACTGTGTCTCCCTGTCCTTATCTCAGCCCATGAGATTTTTGTTTTACTTTCTCTCTCCTGTCCATCAAAGCAGGGCAGTGACAGAGCGGCTTTGGTGGGCACCAGGCACCCAGTCAGGGTCAATCCACCACAGTGTGACTTCACAGTGAAGTCATTTGAGTATCAGGCAAACGGGTGTTTTATAGTCATCATTTTGAAAGATCTTTAACTGAATTTGGGGCCCTAACACCCTATTTTGGTAATTTCAGAGATATATTGATTAGTTGCATATTTGCATTTGAAAGCATCATTTCTAAGCATTGTTTTTAATTAGTCAGGGAGAAAAATAGATCATGTAGGTAAAAGTAATATTAATATTTAAACACTTTAAGTGGACACTTTATACTTGAACCAAGTTTTTTTTACAAGAAGAAAGCTTATACTGTCAACCTTTATTTTAATCTAAGCCGTTTAATTATTATACACCATGTCAAGTTCTTTTTATTTTCATGTTGTTCTTTAAATTTTGAAAAAGATAATTTCATTTTCTCTGCATCACCCCTGATTTTGGAACCTTAGGCTGATACTTACCTTCAAAGTATGCTTATGCTGCAACTGAGCACCATACAAGCATTTCACAATTATTTTCTCTTAACATGTTTATAGGCTTCATTATCCTTTTTTTTATCCTTTAAGTTGATGATTCTTAGCACAAAAAAGACTCAAGTGGCATGAAATATTTCCAGAAATTCAGGCTAAAAAGAACAACGCTTCAGTTATTCTGGTCCAAATAGCAAAAAGTGTAATTTTCTTCACGTATCGACTTCAAATGGAGCAAAACAACATACCTGGCCAGTGGGAGATGAGGCATCATTAGGAAAAAATTTCATGACAAGAAGCACAGATAAAAGATGTTTGCTCCTCTAAACATAATAATGTACACAGGGCAACATAAATATTCATCTTTACCAAAATAGGTCAGGACTAACAAGAGCACAGGACTACGTTTTTAATTCTAAATACTTATTAGTACTTTTTAAAGGTATATTAGAATGCATCCTAAGAGTGCATTGGACATGTTCAGCTGGCCAGCAGAACAACGTGCCTTTGATGACCACAGAAGCAACCACTATCCAGTAATGAACCTGAAAGAATTTTTTTTGCCTTCGTGTAGCATTCCCCTGAAAACTAGATCTGTTAATGTGGGGACTATTCAATGTTGTCACATTTGTTTTCAGTGGTTGGTAGTTATATGGCCATGTCTAGTAATTTCTAACAGGTGCAGGCTGCCTCTGTTAAGAGCTGCTAGTCAGCAAGATGCTGGGCTGCAGGCTCAGGAAAAGCAACGTCTCAATGTGTGACCTTGGCAGGTCACTCGATTGCCACCCACTCAGTGTCAATCAGTCCCCCTGGAAAATTGATTAAATGACAGTCTCACAGAAAATCACATTCTATAAGCATTGAATTTTCATGGATAAAATTACAGTATTTTTAGGAAGTAGAAAAAGATTTAATTTCAATTTTGCTTATAGTCCCGCTGCTTACACTCAGTATTTTATTTTTGCATATATATAAATATATATAAATGATGGCTCCCCTAAGAAGAGAGGACTTTTGTTCTAAGACTCAGGGTAGGTCTATGCAAGTACTTAATTTTGCACTAAAGGGATAGATTAGTAGACCAAAAGAGGTGTTGCTGAGCCCCCTAATCCCACATAACCTATGTCTCATGGATATTCTCTGGTCAGATATAGTCTGGTCTCCTGGATTGAACATGGTCATGAAACATGCAGCTTGAAGGTGTTTGAAGAGCCAGACTTGACTTCCTATGCCTGTGTGCATTTGTGGTTGCAGTGCACGTGATGCACCCCGGACCTGAGATTCCCACTGAGTTTCCACCAAAAGACATCCAGTTCCAACCCCCAGAACTGCTTTGTAAACTCTGAGACATAGGAAATGAGGACATTCAGGACTTCCCTACGAGCTCACACCATTGTTCCAACCCAAAGCCCCGATGGAGATGAAGCCACATCATCTGAGTGGGATGAAGGCCACTGGAAGTATCTGCCTTAGGTTTCAAAAGAACAGAGAGACACTTTATTGGGTTATTACTCAGTGTAATAATACTGTGTTTTGCAAACTCTGTCAAGCTTGAAAGCGTGAGAGATGCCATGGTCGAGAAATATGCTAGCACTAACAAGGGGTGAAGGGGAAAAATTAATCTGACCAATGAGAAAAGTTTCACAGATTGCAATATTTTTTTCTGAAATGCTTTCCAATCCTTGCATACAGACAGCTACAGAGGAATGCTGGGCTCCATGGGCAGGGAAAGGAGTCTGGTAAGAAAACTTTTCACAGTTAACTCCTACAGTTATGTTTCTTTCTTGTGATAGCAGGAAAGCACATACATGGACCCTACCACTCCTCCCCTGGTCCTCCATCCTTTCTTCTACCACTTTTCAGCAAACACATGGAAGAGCCTAGAGCTGTCATTCTGCTGAGACAGACACTGAGACCTTCAATTACCAGCACAGCTATTCCTCACCATGGCTTAAAACATGAGAGACAATATAAGACTATTCCTTTTGAGCCAAGAGTGGAAAGTTTATTAAAAGTAATCCATTAGTTTCTGCTTTTTGAGATCTACTTAAAGAGCTGCTTATAAATGTTACAGTTCCCGCATAAGGCTGCCAGGACAGTCATTATAACAAACAATGTAATATAGTCTTAATGAAAATAGAGTTGTTAAAGGAAAAAGAGATTGGAGTTGAAGCTTCAGGGGCAGTTTCCTTCATGTGTTTACAGAGCAGGACTGACTGCATACCTTATTTTTTCCCCCTGAGTCTACTATGCTTAAGGAAAATTACACATATTTGCATTGTAAATTACTATTCAGTGAGGGGAGACACAATAGCATTTTCCAGTGGTTCATATTAGTTTTTCAGAGCAAAATACTAGAAGGAATGAAATACTTATTCCATTGCTAGTTTCTTTTCATTATTATTTCATTTTAAAAAAATTGATAACCACATTCTTAAAGAATAAAAAAAATGAGTAAGATTGGAAGGGCTTTTTATCCCTAAAAAATTTTGAATAAATAACATGAGAATATTGGAAGACACTTCCATGGTACTGGACAACCAAGACAATAACATTTACTTCCACTGTATGTAAGTGTCTAGAATTTTAGATCACAAAACAAAGAATAAGACCAAGTTATACTGGTACCAAACTTCTAGCTCCTGTGCAGACATAGGAAAGGGACGGACACTATTTGAATTTAATTGTGTTCATGAGGCTACTTGTAGGTATCAGAATTTAAATTTTCAACCAGGATAAATCATCAGATCTTACTGATTTCACAGGCATTAGAGATAATCTCAGATTTGGCACTCTGAGTGTTTGAGTATCCCATTCTTTACAGAGCTTTCTCTTGCTCTTCAGAGTAGAGGTCTTAATCACCATTAATTACTATTTGGTTGACAAAGGAAAATCAGTTACATCTGAGGAGATTTTGTCTTTGATCCTGAAGCTCCCCACTGGACTGGGACCATCTTTCTGTACTGTCAATAGCCAAACGTAATTCAGTGACTGAAGAGTAATACTTGCTCAGGTTTGTTGAGCATCCCAGCTGCAAAGCTACTGAGACACAAGACATCATACCCCACATGCCTAAGGCAAGGGGTTCGGCCACCAGAAATAACTTTCCATTTAAAGCTGCTTTGCTATCACATTTCCCTCTCAAGGTCTGTTGTGTCATTTGGACCTGCTGAGTCCAGAATTGTGCTTATCTGTGCAGATGCAAGTCCCCAAAGTTACAGTGTCTGTCACCTGTGGGTGGCTTGGCATGTATGGGCAATTGAAGGTCAGCTGAGCCACCCCAAGCTGACCTCTCTAATACAAAAGATACATGGGTCAATGCTGTATTTTTCTTGCCATCCCTGCTTCCTGATTGCTACAGACTACTACACTCAGCATAACACTACAATTAGTTTTAGGGGAGAGTTTTGGGTTTGTACTTTGGTTACACTCAAGCCAATGATAGTTTTTCTCATCTTAATCTGAGTAAGTGAATCAATGAGAGTGACTGTGCAGTGCAGGACCATAGTGACCTTCTTGGCCAAGGAAGAGGGACCTCAGTGGTTCTGATGGGCAATTGCTGACTATTTGCCTGGATCAGGCAATGTGGTCTCCTTACATTGAAGAGGGTAGATTTTAATAAGAGGATATGTCTGGTTGCCCTATACCTATGGAAAAATCCCTTACAGCCCTCTGCCAAAGCTGCATCTGTGTGTAGGTAAAATGGAGTAGAACCACAGCCATGGCCTTGACTGACGTCTGGGACCTTGGGGAGGGTAAAGAGGAGCACACAGGTGGGACGCCCACACCTCACTTCCAGGAGTAGGATGAGATCCCTGACTCCAGGCTCGGGGCAGAAGCATTGGGCCCACCTCTCCCACTTGCTGTGAGATGCAAAAGCTCCAAACAACCCCAGTCCAAGCAAAGCCAGGCACCAGCCTTCAGGTGCAGCTGGAAGCAGAAGGATCTCTGAGGAGGAATGGGGGACTGGTCATGCCAGGCTCACTCATGCACGGAGCATGTCAGTGCCTCAACACAGAGTGTGACACAGACATCTCAGGGGAGGGTCTTATAAAAGGAATCAGAGTTGTCGTGGCACAAGGACTACAGGACAGACAAAGCAGGGACAACCACTCCTGTCATGTGTCACACAAGCAGGCTGTACCTTCACCAAGCAGACTGAGGGTGTCAGGAGTGTAGATACAGACAGAACACATCCAATGGCTTGTGAATGACAGGGCATCTCCCAAAGGCAGCACACAGGAGCTTTCCCATATGTCATATTCACATAATGCCAACTAAAAACCGAACTGCACATCAAACTTATTATCTCTGCTTCTGCATAAATTATTAGTTTTTCATAAAATAACCATTTCAGTCCTGAGTTTGAATCCCAGACAAGATGGAAGCTGTTGAGCTAGCATATTTTCTTCTGTGTCCCTCTCATTCTATGCCAATGGATGGAGGATCAGTAACCCAAACTGTAGTGATCTGTTTCTGCCAAAAGGGCAATACTTTAGCATCTCCTGCATGTATGTTGGTACTGGCAGAATAGTCATCTGTGCTCTTCATCCCAATATATGCAGAGACAGTAAGGCTTTCCCTTTTAAATCTTGGTAGTTAATCACTTTGTCTTTACATAACCTTGAGAGTATGTCAGTTTCTCACTTTCTAATTTCTATACGGTTATTGTATTTTAGGAAGTCTATTTAGTGTTTATCCAGCTGTCAGAATCATCTAGGTGTATATACTCTATGAGAAATACCAAGACACTTCTTCTTAAAAAGCATTTTAAATGTTCCGTTTACTGCCAGTGTTTATATATGAAACAGAAGTAAAAAATATTGCCAGTATTAAAAGCGACAGGACATTTGCAGCTGACTCCCCAGGAACATTCCGGAATGTAAAATCATGAAGCAGTATCTCATTTCACAAAATGCCTCAAACTAGTTTGATAGAATAGTCTTATAACTGTTAGTGCAAAGCCCCAAAAGATTTAGTAGACAGCTTTGATCTTTTCATTTCTTGATTTTAGAACATGATAATTTTTACTATTTTATAATAAAAAATGTTAACGAATTTTGCATAAACCAGAAAGTGAAAATGTTACAAGCTGATACAATGTAATTTTGTATTAACACAAAACAAAAGTGTGAAATAGTAAATAAGGAACATGTGCGGTGAACTTACACTGATCATAAGTACATATGGAAAGCTGCTTCTGAAAAAAATTGACTTTTTTACACTTGAAAATGCAGAAGGTATAAATTAGTAGTTCTTCTTTGTATACAAAATGAGCCAACTACAAAAGATTTGTATTACATGACTGACACTTTTTATACCCTTGAAAAGAATTTCAAAAATATCTAAATGACTTACATGAAGTCACTGGTAATTAACCTTCATCATTGCTTGCATGCTTTTGAAAATACTTAAGGATTCAGGCTAGAATTTTTATGAGTTTAGAACTTATTCCTGGAGCTAGATTTTCTGAAGAGGTTAGCATTCAACTCCCACTGAAATGCTAGAATAAACAGCCATATATCACGGGTTCAAGAGGACAGCAAGTCAAGCTCGGCTAGAGCTTTCAAAGGTTATTTGAAACAGTGGCAAATATTTCTCAAACATTTTAATTAAAATAAAGCAAGGAAAAAGAAATGTGTTGAGAAGGTCAAGATTAAAGATAATCTTGAAAGGTCCTCAAAACTAAATGAGCACTTGCTTCACTTGTCAATACAATTAATGATGTTGAATTTGGGGGCAAAGCAAGACCATAATGGGAATGGGAATTATCTCAACCTAAGTGGAAACAAAACTCCAAGATACTAGCGAATTTTGACCAAAGCTTTGTTACATCTGCCATATCAACTTGCAGATTCTGCAGTCAGGTTTTTCCTAACATTGTATTGCTCACCTTGTTTAACAAATGTTTACCATGTTTAACAAAAAGGAAAACCCAAGACACTGATTGTTTGTTTCCTCTGATTTGTTTTGTTGCACTTAAAAAACACCAACTTTTTGTCTTTCACTGCAGATCTCGACACTGTTGTAAGGAATCATTCATTCTGTGGGTGAGTGGTACAGGTGGTATGGTCACATGTGGAGCAGCTGTTCTTCAAGTCCTTCTGAAATAAACATTTCCCATGCTGCCAACCAAAATGAGAAGTACTGGTAGTGTTAACCATGTAGCCCAGTGTTTCACGTCCACTGTCTGCAGAGTGATGTCCCAGATGTCTGGAGGGTATTAAATGCACCACCTATACTTAAGAAGACAGACATACATTATCTGGGTCGCTGCAGGATAAACAGGGGGAGGATATTAAGGGGGTAGGTTAAGAAGAGGTGGCAGTAGGTGGTTGTTGAAAGCCTGGAGCATGAGCCTGGTGACGAGTGGCTGAGAGAGCTTCTCCAGATTGTTTAGGCTGTAGAAAAGGAGGATCAGGGGGGAACTTACAGAGCTGCTCTCTGCAACTGGCTGAAAGGAGGGTGTAGCCAGGTGGGGGTCAGCCTCTTCTGCCAGGCAACAAGTGACAGGAGGAGAGGACATAGTCTCAAGCTGCACCAGGGAAGTTTAGGTTGCACATCAGGAAGAATTTCTCCACAGAAAGGGTAATTAGACATTGGAGTGGATGGCCCAGCGAGGTGGTGGAGTCACAGTCCCTGGAGTGTTTAAGGGAAGGCTGGACATGGCACTCAGTGCCATGGTCCCATTGACATGGTGGTGTTAGGCCACATGTTGGGGTCGATGACCTCAGAGATCTTTTCCAACCTAATTGATTCTGTGATTCTGTGATAAGGATCACAGGGAATCAACTAAGTGCCCTGTATTGATCATCTTTACCTCAGGCACCTCACTTCAGTTACTTAGGAAGTCAATTGCCCAGAAGCCAATAAAAGGAGACAGGAAGGAGCATGTTTAGAGAGCAATTCTGTTCTGAACCCTTGCTGGAAACACTTAGATCTGTTCATGGACTACATAAGGACCACACTGCCCTAAGAAAACTCTTTTAAGAGTTTTCTTCAAAGTAAGAGGAACTTGTGCTGTAAGTTAGAAGGTAATGAATGAAAATTATCATGAGGGGAGGTAACAACTTCTCTTCAAAGTAAGAGGAACTTGTGCTGTAAGTTAGAAAGTAATGAATGAAAATCATCATGAGGGGAGGTAACAACAGTACATTTTTATTTGTGAAACAACAAAATACAACACTAGGCAGTACTAAGTGTACAGGTAGTAGAGCATAATTCCTGTTGTAGAAAATGCTCATGACACTTCATCTTTAATACGACACAAAACTTGTCACCAATACCCAAGTAGAGTGACTTTGGCCTGAAAAAGGTAAAGAATAGCATCATCCAGAGTGTGAAAGGCTTTGCTTGCTTGGTTTGACAAAATACAGGCTAATAAAATATATGTCTGCTAATAAATACACATTGGGTTAAACGCTAAGAGGAAATAAAACTGTTTACGCTAAAGAATAATGCTTGAACAAGAACCACTGGGGATAATAAACTGAACACAAGTATCTTTTAACTCTGAGCCTGCTGAAATAAACCTACCCACTGAACTGTCTAGAACAACTTTCCAGAAAGAGTAACATGAACAAAATAGTTTTGCATGTTTAGAATTGAATTAAAGAACTTTATTAAGGGAATTTGTGTATCCTGTTTGCCTGCAAGGGCAGAGAACTGTCTGCAATGACTAAGGAGATCATATCTTCAGTGCTAAGCTCTTCTGAATGTCAGTGAACATGGGAATGAGGGTTGCTGGTTGTTGAAATAGCTAGAAAATCTATTCCAGCTGAGTTGCTGAGCTGATTTTAAAAAGCAGCCTGCAATTTAAAAATGAAAGCCTGTATGTATTTTGATACTGAACAAAGATCAGACAAAAACAGCAGTAAAAAACATAAAACCTCTTGTGTATGAAGCTCAGGATTTCTGTCTGGATTTGCCATTCTGAGGGCTGCGTCGCATTCAGACTTGGCAACAGAAAGAGTTTATCATGCCATTGCTGTAATGTCACTATCAGATGGCCAGCCGGTGATCTGCTTTTGCAGAAGTGCATATCAGGGGAAAGCTTCAGATTCTTAGGTCTCTGGGAAATGAATCATATAATCTAGGGATAACAAAAAATCTCCACCATTATGGGCAGCCCCTCTCTGCTTCCCATACCTATTGCCCCACAAAAAAAATCCATGTGTCCTTCACAGCATATGGCTACCATGTGAAGAAATTGGATTTATTTGAATTATTAGATAAAAAAATATTTTCCATGTTCCAACTAAAAACTGATGTTGTGGTCTCTCTCTGATGGCATTTTCTTTCTTTTGCTTTTTTTAATTCAAAAGCCAGGACAAGGTAGGGAATATGGGAATTAAGGGAGCTGGAAAGCTGGGGATACATCATGAAGAGTAAGTCTGTGTTAGAAGTAGAGAATGAACAGGTAAATGAGAGATGCAGTCAAAATATTTAGGATACATAAAAAACCCAGTAAAAACTCCTAGATGGTTGGGACTCTACAGAACACACCATCATTAAAGACATGAATCATAGTGTTAATCACACAGAAATCTGTGTGCTTTAATCCTCTTTGTAGTGTTCTGCCTCTTAGACTTGAAACTCTTCAGGGCAGGACTTTGTCTTTCTAGTAATGGAGTCAGATTTTTTCATCCAGAGTAATTGAATGTTGACAAAATGGGGAAAAATAGCACAAAACTTCATGTTTGCCAAATTAATAGCACAGACAAGAGCTCTTTTATTATGATTTCCTGATCCATGAGATCTTTCAATACATTAAGGGACATGCCCTAATAACACATTTCTTCTAACATAACATTGTGTACTGTAAGTTTGACAACAAATTTTATTCCAACATTGATTTCATCTAGTAACCAGATAGCATCAGAGAATGCAGAGCCTTTGTTTCATGAGTGAACAATTTAAAAAGAGCAAGCAAAATATTCTCCTGATGTTTATTTGAAATAAAAGGAAATAAATATCTATAATATTTAAACTTGATAATTTTATTGCTAATGTTTTGGCATTGAAGACTTTGTATCTCTATTATGTTGCTATTTCATATTACCAGTCAAAACAAAAATTCCTGTACTTATCTGGCCTTATGAGAAAACTTTGTGCTCTGCATGTTGATGTTTTTCTGTACAAAATCCTGCCTAGGTCTGGTAGCTGAAGTGCTAAGCTAATCTCCCTTTTTCTGCAGAGATAATAACACCCTAATAGAAACTCCTGACAAGTGACTTGTATTATTTAGCAATTAGCAACTGCCACTGTAATAGAATTGAAACGTCAGCAAGGACAAAATGTGAAAAATGGTATTTTTTCCTCCCTGGAACCGTTGTTCTGTTGGAGTGTTGTGCTCCTGAGAAGAAAAACCTTTTCAGGGTTGATTTAATGAAGGCATTTTGAAACATACAAAAGCATTCATTTTATCTTTCCTCATCAGTAGCTTCAGGTAGTCCAAGAATTTCTCCAAATTCTGTGTTGTTTAAGAAATACTACAAAGAAGACCATAAATATAACTTTGTGGCATAGAAAGCACTATTTAGTTGCAAATAAATCTTTGTTTTGTTCAGCATGGAAATTCAGCTGCTTTCTCCCTTTTGCCGGTATATTTTAAATTAACAAGCACAAATGAAAGGAGGCATGAGCACAGCACAAGAACACCATTCAAATAATGCATCTCCCTCACAAGTTCATCTGGTTTCCCAGAGCATTTTGTTTGTGCTGAAAGAAACATGACACACCAGCAGGGACTCGACAAGAAGAACAGAGACACATCATGGAGAAAGCTTCTACTCCAGCCAGTCACCCAGAGAAGAGAAGCTGCTGGCTCCCAGCAGCTCTGCTGCTTTGGGACTGGATGGGAAGCACCCGGTGCAAATGGCCCACAGCAGTACCACTGCACCAGAGTGGATCAAGCCTAACAGGAACACTAGGTCAGCTCAACATAATGTGATAAAAGTATTTTATCTCTTCTTTATAAAATGTCTGACTAAACACATATGCCTTTTCCCAAACAGCAGTACAGAATTTTGTCTCTATTGCGTATGTCAGCAGATGGATCAGAACAAACGGGAACTTTCTCCCTATGACTATTTCAATAATGAAAGGTCAGTTCAACACCTCCCTTCAAAAAGATTTGGCCTTCTGATCAACAGGAAAAATCCTTTTAAAATGTGCTTTTATAATGACTTCTCTAATTTACACATGCTTTTGCAAACTCTGCCACTATTTACGTATCTTAGACCTTACTTTAAACATTTTATAGAACAGGCAGAATAGCCTCTTGCTGACCAATGTATTTTAAGCTGGCTGCAGCCTTTTGCAAGTCAAATAACATCTTGCTTTCTGCTGCTTGGAAAGACATCCAGGTAAAAAGCCACAAAATCACCTCCTAATTCTCCAACAAATCCTCCTTTTCGTGTAATGTTTACATATTGAATGTGCCAGACATAAGTTAGACTGCCAGTGCACTTTGACCCCTGCTAAAGTCTATGATGGTAAGCAAGAGAGCCTCAATGCTTCTCTACTATCCTTTTGATTGTACTCAGCTGCTGCCTTGCCTTCTATTCTGTCAAAGAAATCTGGGGGTGGAGAAGAGATTTATTTTTTTAAAATGTGTGTTTGTGGAGGGCCTGATATATGCAGGTGTCTGCTTATGGGTAAAGATACTAAGTGCTATAGAAATAAAAGTAGTATATGGAATAAAAAGAATACTCAATGTCAAGCCATTTTTTTTAATCATTGATGAACAATTGCTATCCCAAATTGCCAGTTTCACAAGCAGAAAAGAGAGCTCTGCTGTGAGGGAGGTAGATCCTCTGTTTTCTCATTACATAATCTAAAAATATTATCTTCAGAGGCACAGATTTTCTGATGCCTTCTGCACTGCCCCAGTAGGGAGAAAACACAGAGGTAATTGCTAAAGTGAAGCAGGGCTTGAGTCACAGCCTCTCGAAGGATGGAGTTCATATATATTTATACACACATATAAATAACCCCAAGAAGAGGCATTCTATCAGGTTTCACTCACACTAGTTGCAACAAACCTCTCCAAATAAAGCTTGTAAAAAGGAAAGATGGTGACAAGGCCTACGTGCACTGAGACATTACCACTCCTTATGGGAGTACTTAGAAAGAAATCTTACAAACAAATGGACACCAGGGGAAAAAAAATTAAGACTCTTCTTTTCTTATCTAAGCAGAGATATTAAAAAAGGAACTCCATGTTCTAATTTCTGAGAAAGATTTTCCTAGTTACCAATAATTATTTAGTGCTACCAGAGTAATGGCAAATATGGAGATAAATAATGTGATATAAACTGACATGATATTAACAACAGTGGATTACAAGTAGGCCAAAAAATATAGGACTAAAGAGATCTTAAAACAATTGCATTTAATAGTTTGCAAACAGATATAAAAGAGAAACAAATTTAACAGGTTTATTTTGTTGGCTTTCTTATTTTAAAAACAGTAAAAATGTTGCAATAATTATAACACATATTTCAGCCACTCCCTAATAATTTTAATATCAGTAATTGTTCCCAGTGGTTGAACTTGTATGATGGTAGGGACACTAAAAATTTTCTTTATTAATAAGGTATAAAAAGATGATTGGAAAGGCAACAAGAAAGCAAAATATGTTATGTACAATGGTATAATTGGAATTTAAATTGCTCAGAATTAACTATGCCATGACTACTCACTCATAAATAGAAAATAAATTTGCTGAGAAGTACAAAACTTTTTCTGGCTTGTGGACAACCAAGGGGGAATCTCAATATTTTCTTGAAATATTACATATCTATATTATTTTTATATTAGAAAACTGCCAAATTTACAATGGAGCTGCATTGAGAGGATTTGTAGAAGTGACCAAGAAGGAGACAAAACTGTATTGCATGTAGAAATTCTTGGAGAAAAAAATGGAGAATCTGTTAATGAGAAAATGCCTCATCTATCCTTGTGAACATAGATTATTTTGATGACTAAGGTGTTTCAAAGGAGGAGGCTGTTAATTCCCATATGACAACCACAAAAAGGGAAGAATTTTGAGGGCCTACACTGTCACAGCAATAGTCATCAGCTCAGAAAGTCTCAGATACCCAAGTTTGTGATGAGCAGGCTGGAATTTAATGTAGGTGGGACAGAATGAGTGACATTAACATTGCCTGACTTTAGATTACTAAAACATACACACTCACTTCTGAGCTACTTGCTTTCAGATCATTTAAAGTCATGAGGAAGAACTAAGGGCATTTAAATCACCTCAGATCAGCCAGGTCCATATCTCTTCTTTGACAGTGAAGAAGGAACCCTGTGGCCAGCTCAGCTGGAGCCATCTGCATTTTATCAGACGAATCTGTCCTGCTCTGTGTCACTTTTACTTTGTTTTAAACCCATTTAAAACTCTGAGTCACATCTAAAACTTCAAGTCACATCCTTTGGCAAGTAAACTTCCTCAGTTTTGAGAATTCAGCGTAGTGCTCCATAGCTCCTGGAAGGAAACTCGTGCAGATGCTGATGTTAAGATTGCTTGGTCTGAAACCAAGAAGACGAACCTAAAGTCTTTGTCAGGTCAGATGGATTTATGGATTCCTGTATCAGCTGAAAGGGGTCCACCTGAGGGCTAGAAAGGATCAGAAGGCAACTTCCCATTAGGAGAAAAGCTCTGCTCCTCTATGCAGAAGGAAAAATGGCACAGATATTTCCTGGTGTATGAGTTTCCTTACTAACAAAACTTCTGCCTTCCTCCTAGCTCACCAGTGAATAGAGCAGAGCCATCAAGATGAATTAACAGCTTAGCTGCTGGTACAGGCAGTGACTGTGTAACTTTCAAGCAGAGATGTGAAAACAAGCACCAAACTGTGACATGAAGTCAGAACTCCTTACTTAGGACTCTGAGGCTGCCCCCCCATGCAATGAGGAATATGTGGTATGCATAGGTTAAAATCAGCCATTTGTCTCTATATCCCATTTTAATATTTCATTATTATATTTGTATTTGCTTTTTTATTGTATACGTGTGTCTTTTGAGTAGCATGACACCTTTATCTTTTGAAAAGTTGTTTGTAGATTTCAGTTTTTGGCTTTTTTTTTTTTTT
>VWZQ01009784.1:545996-575404 GCA_013397015.1 Myiagra hebetior
TCTTTTAAAAGTGTTTTTTTGTGTTTTGTTTTTTGCTTTTTTTTTTTTTTTTTACATAAATAGTGAAGTAGTGCAAGACACTAAACAGTCCAGTGAAATAAAGGAGCTGATTTGTCACTGATCCAATTTCCAGGAGCAGGCAGTAGCCTGCTCAAAGCTCTTGTGCAACCAAACTAATCAAAGCAAATGAATGTAAAAGTAACTCCACAGATCTTTTCCCCACTCTATACTGTCCACGAAGAACTAAATATCAGGAAAAATACCCATGAAGGATCCTTTAGAAGAAGCATCTTGTTTAGCAAATAGATCACAATACATAAAACCATCCCCTGCCACAGAGGAAATAGCAAGTCCCACAGAGTTCCTCTGCTCCAGAGGTAATTTAGCCTGCATTCACAGCTGCAGAGGCATTTTCACAGAATAGATGGGGAAATTAATACATTGCCTAGGGCTACTCACATTTAACACCTCACTGTTTTATTTCTCTACTATAAATACAGGATGGCAAACACACTGCAGCAGGTTATCACGTGAACACACTCTCAAATGCTTATAAATTTTTAAATTGTAGAAAGATCCTAATTATCTGTTTCAAATTCCAGTCAGTGTCACAGAAAGGGCAGTGAGTCACAGGGCAGAGCATTCTGACACCCAGGTCACTTTCCTCCACACAAGAAAAATTATGTTGGCACAGGTTCTCCATCTCAGTAAGCCCAGAAAGAAACCAAGCAGAACAGGAGCACTAGGAAGAAATCTCCCCTTGTAGAAGTAGAGATAATGCTGTCCTTGCTTGCCATATTTTTTAAAGCTTTTCCATATCAGTGTGATATTATTATTTAACAGAGATGAGAAATCCATGCTAAATATAATCAGTCCAACTTTCCCAGGCGGTTCTTCTTTCTTGGTCAATTTCTCTGATTCATTTTAGCCCCTCTTTAGTTATCTTTGACAATTGCATTGATACTTTCTCCTTTCATTTTCCATTAACAAAAAAAAAAAAAAATCTGCTTCACTTTTGGATCCCATTGTGAGAACACAGGAGATATGAGACACTTTCTGACATGGTAATAAAATAAGATGTTGTTCATTCACTTCAACATCAGAGTCTTTGAAAATAACAATGATATCAAAGCCTTGTAGTGTGGAATTATAATTGGGAACAATTGATGACAATTCCAAGCCTTCTTTCTTCTTTCCAGAGGAAGAAGATTTATATAGAGGCATTGGTACTTTAAAATAGCTAATTTTAAGAAATTTCACTCTTGGAAGAATGATTGTGACTATAAGATAAATAAAGTAGCTAACTATTTTTTTGCCATTTAAACATGTATGCAGTCTTTAATTTTACCTCTGATACCTGTAAATTTTTCTTCAGTTGCCAATCGTCTACTTGTAACGCAAAATAATTTTTGAGACTTCAGATTTTCTTAGTCTTTACAGGAAAGAAGGAGTTTGATGACTGAGATTTTGTGGTGGTTGCTGTTGCCAGTTAAACTGCCTGATAAACTAATTTAGAGACCCATCCTGCAATTAATAATGTGTGAACAGACTGGTGCATCCTTACAGAGCTCGACAGATGTCTGCAGGACTTCTTGATGCTTTATCATTCTACAGCGTGCTGTTAGATCAAGACCTTGAAAGGTTAAACTGCAGCCCAACCCATGTTACTTTGACAATGTGGTTTTCTTTCAAAACTGTATTGAAAACCTGAAAAATACTGAGGCTGGGTCAGCTGCTTTATTTAATTGTCATTTGGAAGGCATAGTGTATCAGTTTTGATTTTGGGGGGGGGACGGTGTTGGTTTGGTTTGGTTTGGTTTGGTTTGGTTTGGTTTGGTTTGGTTTGGTTTGGTTTGGTTTGGTTTGGGGGGGTTCGTTGTTGTTTTCTGTTTTTTACTTTAAACTTCAGAGGCAAAAAGAAAAGCATAATATGAATAACACCTTGAATACGACAAAGACTAAACTAGGAGTATGGAATGCTAAATGTTTACATATTCACAGGAATCTTCTAAAAATGGAAAAGCTGCTACCAGAACATTACAATATTGCAAGAGGAAAGACTAACGGATCCTTGAAGGTTACCAAGACTCCCTGGGCTTTGAAGTGGTGGAAAAAGCTACAATGTATGAAAAAAGGAACAGATCTTATTGTTTCACTGGAGTTATTAGTCATTACTGAATTTGAAATCAGCAGCAAACTATTTTTTGGTAGCAAAATCGATAGATCTTTAATTTGCGTCTATGCTACAGATCTGGAAACTTTCTTGATTCTTGTAAAGAACTGTTAAAACTTTTGGTTTTCTTCTGTTTAATTAAGACACTAAGCTTGGACTCAGGTCTGTTGCAAAAGTTAGAACAGAAGATGACAGATTTTCTTTAGCAAAGGAAGAAAATTTAAAATCTATGATTAAAGAAATGTGAAGAAAAAGGAAATGAGGCTAGTGCTTTTGTATTAGTACGTCTTTTGTAATTAATTAGTCCTGTTTTGTTTACAAATATTTGATATTTCTGGCAATATTTTCCTTGTCCAACTGGCATTCTTCTCTTTATTACTGAGCAACTCAGTAGCTCTTTAAAAAAAACACTTTCTCACTTCATGAAAGAGTCATCTGCTAACTGTAAATATAAATTTACATTATATGTAGCTAATATATTACGAGCTGGCAATATTCTCTGGAGACCATTTTCCCATATATTGAACTTTGGAACACATTTGCAAAATCTGTAATCCTACAGAAAGTAGAAATTATCTGAAGTGGAGAAACAATATCATTTTTACTTGTTTTGGTTTTTATTCATTACACGTGACCAAAGCCTCTAATACAGACTTCAGACTTGCTTCCTATGTTATCAAACCTGAAGATAATTAACAAGTCTGAAAAGGTCTTTTAAGTGGTGGCTCTCTGTTACTTGAGTTTTGCAGATCGAGGATTGTGATGTCTCTGAATGGGATCTGTTTCCAATGAGAAGTTATCAGTTTGAAGCAGGACTTGAGATACAGAGTCAGAACCGCATGATCTGGGTTGGGCAGTCAGATCAGTGAAAAACATTGTCTCATTTGCCACTGGAATCTGTGGGGGGAAAGCCAAACATTATGAAAAAATATTCAGAGTTGCATACTATCAGCTTAGCTTACTAAATCAGACAATTTCAAATATTTGAAAGTTCTATATATATAAATGTATTATTAATTTGCTTACTATTTATACAACTCTTGATATTATATAAGTTGCTCTGCTTTCAGTATGTGGTATTATCAATATCAGAAGGTTTCATCTGAATGACAAGCTTAGCCACACTCTGCTTTCGTTTGCAATTGTACAGAATTAGCAGTATTTTCACAACCAGCTCTATGGAAGTCAGTTCTGACTCAGGTTACATATTTCATACGACATCAAGCAATCTAAGTCACAACTTCCTGCAAAGAGAATTATCACTTTCTCCTTGAGAACAAGGACATGCAGTGTTTGATTTATCCCGTCTTTATCCACGCTCTGTTTCTTAAGGAATAGCAAAAGCTATTTATTCTTATAACTCCTATGTAAGCAGCATGATGACTCAAGTGTGGCTTCAACTCAAGAAAACCAGGGAGAAAGAGAGGTAACAGTCCAGGTTCAGGGAAATACACTCTTCTCTTGTATTTGTATTCTACTGATCCATCAGCAGCCAACAGCACCACATCTCTTTGTGTGGACCTGAGACAGCACAGCTGGTATCAATAAATGTTGTACTTCTAAGAGCAAACAGGGCAGGGGAAAAGTATAGGTGAGAAAATATGCTTCATCTACAGAAGCAGAGCCAGAGACCCTTGGGAGATGATAAGGGAAACACTATTTAAATTGTGATGGATTCGAATAACTTCATATAACTCTCATGCTAAACCTGCAGTTTTTGTTCTGTTCTATTCTGAGCAAGATTCCTGGGTTCACTCTTGGTCAGTAGGAATATGCAGGCATTACAAGAGCCAGTCCTTACATTCCACCCACTACAGCTGCCTAAAATATGTAGAAAGGATCCCCACTGCAGCCTTTCTTCTCTACGGAAAGAGGCAGGACAACTATTTTAGGGCAGAATTGAAGGGTTAAAGAACTGGTCTCAGAACTCCATGCTCCTAAGCATAGCTACATCTTGGAACGTAACTCTCCAGCTATGACTAACATAAACCTCACAGATTAAATGATAAAAAATCAGTAAAGCTGCAGTGATAATAATTTAGCTATTTGAAGGCTTTGAAACAGTTTCACTTCATCTTTGAAGTCTAAGGAAGCAAGAATGTGTGAAGTCCTACTTTTTAATTTAATTTCCCTTTTGTTCAATGAGTCATCTTTTCATAAGCCTTTACCATCATTCTGTGGCAAAAATAATGTATCAGACAGCAACGTATGAGGTCAAAGATGGGCTTTGATGACATTTGAAATTTGAAAACAGTCTTTAGTAATTATAGTTTCCATTTGGATTAGCAGTTTATTATATAATGCTTCATATTCCAGAAAAAAAAATACACTTGATAATTATTTAATTTATTCAATTTAGTGACAGCATGTTTCACAGAGGTTTTAGCAGATTTTTCAAGCATGTTTGTAACTTTCAAGTTTAAATCCCACAGAACATTAATAGCTCTTAGGCTACTAAATTAGGAATACTTAAGTTTGAATTCCTCATGTTTATTCCAATAGTAATTGCAAAACCCAGCTGGTTTTAGGTGACCACAGATTCATTCTTATATAGGGTATTTTGGTAATTTATCCTGGTGTAAAATACCCTTTCTAAATGCAAAAGTCTTTTCTGTTGAAGGCCAGCTAGGACCTATGCACCATGATAAAATACTCAAATTAGGATTGCTTTGGTAAAAGTGTGCCTTTCACCCAGAAATATTTTAACATTTATTACTTAGGATTTAGAATCAATGCAACCAGCATACAAAAATGCAGCAGGTCTAATCAAAAAGGAAAAAAAAATCCCAATTATAATCTATTATTTCTCTCCAGTCACGTACATTAGGTGGTCTACACACATACAGCATGAAAGCAAAAAGCTGGTTCTGTCAGAAATATGTTAGTAATTTGATAAATCAGACCACAAATGGGAGTAAAAGCAACTTCACTGGGATTATGCTAGAGGCAGCTTTGATGGGGGTGAATCTCTCTTGGGGTTTTAGGAGTTCTCCTTTTGTTTTTCTTTTTCTCTTAAAGAATTTTCCCCATACGTGTTGCCAAGAGACACTAAAGACTGGGTACTTAAGAGAGACAAAAAGGACTGGCCACAGCGGGAGGGGTCCAGCTGGCAACAATCTTTTACCTGGGATTTTCGTGTGTAGGGCAGAGATGCCATGAGGTCTGGACTGGGAAAAAGGGGTTGGGTACAGCCCATAGGCCTCTTGCTTTCTCGGCGTTCAGAGGGAAGAGAGGCTGCGGTCACTGTGGGGAGAATTCATCACCACTGCGGGGCCCTGCCTTCTGTTGCGTTCCTTCTACCATGAGTGGAGCTTGCTTGCTCGAGTGGCTGTTGCACTGGGATCCTATTTAGCACCCTACCTAACCAAAAGAGGGACTTTTCCCCATCTGCTTAGGTGCCTCAGGGAGAAACCTCGGGGTCCCAAGCCTGCCTTTCCCTGCCCCGCTGGGAGTCAGGCTGCTGCTGCCCTGCCCCTTAGCCACTGCTCTGAGTCCTCACTGCACTGCAGCTCTGCACCCCCTGCCTGCAGAGACTTCCCAGGGTTCCCGCTGCAGCTCTGCAGTTTGATACAACTCGCCTGCCACCCGGGATTTGTGCTCATCTCTTCTGTTCCAGCCTGCTGTTCCTGAGGGTCCGGCCAGGCATCGGGATCGGCTGCCCAGGGGGCTTGTGAAGCCTTTCTTCCATCCCTTTCTTCCATCCCTTCCCGGAATCCCAAGCCGCCATTGCCCCTGCAGCCGCGGGGGAGCCATCGCACCCTCCCTGCTCACCGGGAGCCGCCCCGGAGGAACTGCAGCCAGGGAAAGTGCCCGAGGCCGGCACTGGGTTTGTGCTGCTGCTTGCTGTGACTGCCACAGCTATTGCTGTTTGTTTGTGTTGTTATACATATATATATGTTAGTAAAGAACTGTTATTTCTGCCCCTCATATCTTTGCCTGAAAGCCCCTTAAATTCAAAATTATAATAATTTGGAGGGAAGGAGGTTACATTTTCCGTTCCAAAAGAGGCTCCTGCCTTCTGTGGCAGACACCTGTCTTTCAAAACAAGACAATCTCTCATTAGCGAAAACAAAATCAACACTTAAGCTTCTAAATAGAGTCCTCTAAATTAGTTTTCTAAATACATCTGTCAAGGGCGATTGTCTGGAATAACAGTGTACTGGCCTCAGTTTAGTGGGTCTCTCCCACCTCCTAACTCAGCAATGTACTAACAAGGACTCTTCCAGTTTTTTCAGTCAGGTCCTCAGAGTATCCCTACTGGCAACACAATCTCCCACTGTAGTTTTTTATAATGATACTGTGAAATACTACTCCTTTGCTGCTTGAGACTACAGGTCAGGCACTCAAACCACCCTTTGTTACATGCTCAGAGGAAAAACCATTATTTTTATAACTGTTTAGTTACACAATAATATCACAATTACTTTTTCTCCAATTTCAGTCCCCTAGATCATTGTACCTAGAGCCTCCAAGAAACAGACCTGTTAGAATGAATCAGTTTCTTTTTGATGTGAAGCTGGCATGCATATGTAGACATAATGTAGATTTTGCTCTTGAAGTTGGACTCAAAATACAACCAAAACTTCATAATCAAGTTAATTTTCTCTTCAGAGAGTATTTTCAGATAAAGGCCTTTTTTTTCCGTTTTAAATTATACAGACTACAGTGAAGTCATTATGCACAATTACATTACACTGCACTAAGAAAAATAATAATTTTCAGGAAAAAAGAAAAGCCACGACATCTTTCTGATGATCTTGAATACTGTAGACAAAGCCTTTGTATAAATCTACAGTCAGATAATCAGAAAATTATTGAATAAAATATTAATAAAACACAAAAACTAACTGAAGTATTTTAATAAAACTACTGATTAACAGTTTTACAGGATTATCTTGTTATTTGGAAATATTTGGGGCCTGAAGAACCTGACCAGCATGTTTAGGCAAGGTCAGCAAGAAGGAAGCAGTATTTTTTCTCCTTCAGTTCTTTGTACAGGCTGTTCCACTGAGGGAAAGAGAATTGCTTACCAATAGTGCTGAAGAGATCTGGATGACTGCCCTATCTGACCTTCTGGCAGTAGAACCACGACTCTGGTAGGTATCATCAACAAAGTCAGAAATCTTCCCCTGATTCCCACCACACCTCTGCTCCCATGACCCTCAGAAACTACAACAGCCTCTATGTATTTCTTTTCTATGGCCAAATTAGTACTTTGTACTCAAATATTTACGTAATATTAAGATTGCACAGAACTGTTTCTGAAGGAAAAAAACATTTATTTTTGGTTACCAGCTTTTCTGTTTTGGGCTCTATCCACATAAAATCCTATTATAAATGTAAAAGCTGTGACTGTTTTCATTGTGGAATGTTGGCCATTTAATGGCAGTGACACAATTTTTAAACAAGATCTACCTTACCCTTCTTATCTGTTAGATAAAAGGGATATACTTAAAGTAATAGAGTCAGATCCAATACTTGCTTGCAACTGATGACAAATTACACAGTTGTATTGGGTTTGCATGGCCAAGGTTTGGTAGTGGGGGGCTACTGGGGTGACTTCTGTGAGAAGCTGCCAGAAGCTTCCCCCATGTCCAGCGGAGCCAATCCCTGTCAGCTCCAAAGGTGGACACACTGCTGGTCAAGGTTGGGCTGATCAGAAATGGTGGTAAAGCCTCTGAGATAACATATTTAAGAAGACGAGAAACAAAATTACTGCACAGATGTAATTGCAACCAGAGAAGAGCAGGGTGAGAACATGTGAGAGAGACAGCCCTGCAGATCCCAAGGTTAGTGGAGAAGGAGAGGAAGGAGCTGCTCCAGGCACTGGAGCTGAGATTCCTCTGCAGCCCCTGGTGCAGACGGTGGCAGCTGTGCCCCTACAGCCCACGGAGATCCACAGGGATGGAGAAATCCACACTGGAGCAGGTGGATGTCTGAGGAGGCTGTGACCCTGTGGGAGGCCCCTGGGGAGAGGAGCCCAGGCTGGAGCAGCCTCTCCTTGAAGGACTGCACCCCGTGGAAGAGGGACCCACACTGCAGCAGTTTGAGGGGGACTGTTGCTCGTGAGATGGACTCACACTGGAGAAGGTCATGGAGAACTGCCTCCCATGGGAGGGATCCCACAGTGCAGCAGGGGAACAACTCCTCTCCCTGAGCAGCGGGAGAAGCCACAGGTGATGAACTGACCATGATCCCCATTCCCTGTCTCCCTGAGCTACTGAGGGAGGAGGTAGAGCTCAGGAAGGAGGGAGGGAGAAGCTGTTTTGATGATTTATTTTGCATCTCATGATACTGCTCGCATTTTGTTAACAATACATGCAATTAAATATCTCTAATTGGAGCCTGTTTTGCCCATGACAGTGTTTGGTGAGTGATCTCTCCCGATCTTTATCTTAATTCATGAAACCTTTGTTATATTTTCTCCCCTCTCTGTCCAGCTGTGGACAGGAGTGAGAGAGAGGCTTTGGGGGTGCCTGGCATCCAGCCAGGGTCAAGCCACTACAGCAGTTTGTAATTTCCTGTTACATATCCCTAGGACACTTAATAAATTGCTTGTTTGGACTTCTTCCAAAGTTCAGAAATCGCTTCCTCCAAAACGGACATCCTAGATGTCTTTAAAATGTTCATGCAACTTTTCACTCTATTTGCCCCTTCCCAGAACTGTATCTTTTGTTTCCTTCCAAAATCAAGGTGAAATATAACCTAGATTCCACAGAAAGTCTTGCAGGTGTTCCAAGGATACCAAAAAAATAATTCTTAGCAATAAGGTTAAATTTGAACTATCCAAGATACTTCTGTATTACAATAATTAAATAGTCTATTTAATCCACTTTGATGTATATTAATAAAATAAAAACTTATTTGCAAATAAATTTCCGGAAAATTATATTGTAAGTGTTTTATATATGTCTAAATACATTTATATGTTATCTAAAAAGGCCATGAATTTTTGAAGCTTTTTTTTCTGAACTCTCTGAGTTTTAAATCAAAAAGTGTACACTTTATAAGCATGTATTTTGAAGTATGAGGCACTTCCTTTGCTTCCTGCTAAAAATCATTCAAATTTGAAGCATTGGTTCAAAAAAATAATCAACAGAACAGTGTTCTAAATAGTCAGTGTATGAATACAAAGTTTAGGAAGATATAAGCTAGTTTATATTTTTCTACACTGTTTAGATCTGAACTCTTATAACAATAATATGAAACTTAATTTTTCACCTAGAGGTGGTCTTCCACAGCTGAACTAATCAGAAGGTTGAAAACCTGGTCTTCACGCTGATTTCTAACACTTTGAGTTCAGACAAAAGGGCACTGTCTACTGGGCAATTAATATCCCTTTTGGAAACAGAAGTTTTCCATGACAGATACATACATTCCTAGGTTGTGTACCAATCAAGTGTGAGTCCACCTGTCAAAGTCATAGGCCAAGGTCAAACAGCCACAGGTAGCTCAGAAACTACATGGAAAACATCATTATAATAATAAAAGAAAGGGTTTGCCAAGTTCATACATTCTTACTGGTGATCGTCTTTATTGCTTTTCTCCTTTAACTAGATAAAAATTAATGAAGAAAAAAAGTGATTCTCTGATTGGAGACTAAAAAAAAATTATCAGATTCCTTTATTTATGAATTTCAGATTTGAACAAATTATCTTTCACCTTCTCTTATACTAAGACAAGAGATTGTTATAATTTATGGTTAAAGAAGGGGGAAAAAAGAAAAATATTAAAAAAAATTTCTTTTCTCTTCCTTAGTCTGCACCACTGATCTCATCTAGAATTGTGTTTCTTAGCCCTCCTGTGAAGTACCTGCAGAGTCGATGGGAGGACAATTAGACAATGCAGTCCAGCTCTGTTGAGGGCAAAACTGACCATGGAGGCATGCAAGGAGTAATACATCTATTCAGAAAACTGCTGCTTTTTGTATTTGCATTGTATTTATGACCCTTCAGCAGTAGTCAAGCTCCATCATCGGGTTGTAAATTACTTTATTACCATATTAACAAAGGCACTAGCATGTGGCAAATCCAGAGGTTTGTTTTCATTGTATACTGTAATCAAATGAGAACTGCTACCATGCAGCTGAATAAAGCAGACAAGAAAATTCTGAGACCTCGAACAGCTATGTTAGGTGAGTTTTATAATGCAGGTAGCCAACAATTTAAAACTCTTCCACTACAGTAAGGATTTAGGGATGGTTATTATTTCATTGTCTCAAATTTTAAAGATTTAACATCTTATTCTAGAGCAAGATAATGGGACTGAAAACATTGAAAGGCAAAAAGCTATTTTTATCAATTACTTCTTCTCTGAGTATGTAATCCTCATTTGAAAGAAACTCGTAAGTGGAAAATAAATCCTTCAAAACAATTTTCATAGCTACTCTCACTAGAATAATTTAGACTAAATACCTCATTATATTAATGCAAATTAGCTTTTATTATACAATGGATACCTTTAAATAAAACCTTGTCATTTAAATAAATTCAGGAACTATCAGAACACTTCAAGAATGTATGAGTACCCTACACATCGGGAAGGAAAAATGAGCTTCATAAATCATTGGAACTGAGCAAAAATATATACATAAGTGTAGTTTACATTTTGAATGTAGCTTGAGTGTAGGTATTAATGCAGATCACAGGGAAATTGCTATGGACCTTTCAAGATTTTCCTCAGTTCATGTTTTAATGTGGATGTTTAATATTAATTACCAGTATAATTTTTAGTTTCTATTTGACCATTAAAATATTCAAGGTCTGGTGTCACCTTAAATGTATGTACAGTCCTGTTCTGAAGAGCTTATACAGAAGAGGTCTTGTTTATCATACATTCACTTTACCCCTAAATGAAATGCATTTGAAATGTTGATTTTTGTCCCAAGTGATTCTCATTTGTCTTCTGTTAAGGACTGATATCCATAAGATATAATCCATAACCTTCTATGTCTCCCTTGAACTCCTCAGGAATTTTCTTCCTGTATCCTCCTGTATTGCACAGGAGGATAATATGAATTATTATAAGCTTAAAGCCATTGCAATGATAATGTTTAATTTCAACACCATATCTATTCCCCTGGTTTATTACCTTTTTTTTTCAGTATCTCTGCGATATCATTTCATCTCAAGTCTTCAATGAATTAGCCAAACTACAATGTAAGTACTAAGTAGGCTGTATTTTCTGCCTTCAGATAGACATCTTCTAGTACAGTTAACAATCTCCAAATACTTTACAAATAATTACAAGCATAATTGAACATGAGGACCCATATAATACAGTTCTTCATGAACAGACAAACAGGCAAAGGATTTTTTTTATTATTGCTTTAAGAGAGGGGACTCCTCCTGAGAAGAGGAAACAAGACAAATAAAAGGACCACTTAAGAGCAGTCTTTAATCTGTTCAGGGATTTGCTTGGAAGCATCCCATGTGAGACCATCCTGGAGAGATGAGGGGCCCTGGAGATTGAGTTTCAAGGATCACCTCTTCCATGCTCAAAAATGGTCCATCCACGTGCACAAAAAGTCACACAACTGTGGCAGGAGCAACCTGATCTCTTTGAAGATGTCCTGGCTCACAGCAAGGGCATTGGGCTAAATGACCTTGAAAGGTCCCTTCCAACCCAAACTATTCCATGATTCTATGATTGCAAAGCCACTCGTGATCTTTGAATGGCGTTTAGAGGAGGGTCATGAGGTCTATAAAAAAGGAAAAGCCATTTCTCTCTTTGAGAAAGGCAAGAAGGGCAGGGACTACAAACCAGTCAGCCCTACTTCAAATCACTAGAAAAGTAATGGAATCAGATAGTCCTGGAAGCCAATTCCTGCCATAATGAAGGGCAAGATCACGAGTAGTCAGCATGGATTTATGAAGGGAAAACCAGGCTAACCAATGTGACAGCATTCAATCATAAAATTCTATCATAAAACATATTGAAGGTTTTTTACCTTGGCAAGCATTTTGTTGCTGTATCCTGTAACATCCTCATGGATAATGAAATACAGGACAGGTAAGTAGATAATGGGGTCGACTGAAAACTGCCTCACCTGCCACTCTGAAAGCCTTGAGATCAGTGACAGGAAATCCATCTGGATGCCAGCCACTAACAGAGTACCCCAGGGGTCAGTACTGAGCCTGTGCTGTTTAACAATTTCATTAATGAGCTAGACAGCAGGACAGACTGTACCCTCAGGTATAAAACTGGGAGAAAATGTCGATGTACCAGATGGTTGTGCTGCTATTCAGAGGGACCTCAACAGGCAGGGGAAATGGGCCATTGATGCTTCCTTTCATCGAAGAAGATGAGAACCATCCTAGCCACCATTAGGGAGAATGCTGCCAGCAAGCTGACCACTGGTGAGGCCACGTCTGGAGTGCTATGTCCACGTCTGGAGTCTTCAATACAAGAAAGACACGGCCATACTGGACTTCAGTTAAGGACCGTGAAGACAGTTGAAGGGATTTTTAGAGATTGAAGCATCTAACACAAGTGACTGAGAAAGGATTCTTATCTTCTAGAAGAGGGTGATCATTGAGAATCTTACCCATGTTTATAAGGACTTGGTGGAGAGTAGTAAAAAGACGGAACCAGATTTTGCTCAGTGCTGCAGAGTGACAGGATAAGAAGCAATAGGCATAAATTAAATTTAACAAAGTCCACTGAAACTTATGAAGAAGCTTTTTTATTATTAAAGTGGTCAAGTACTGGCGCAGGCTGTCCAGAAAGGCTTTGGAGTCTACATCCTTGGAGATACTAAAATCCTGATTGGAGATGGCCATGCTCTAGCTGACCCCTGTTGGACTAGATGTTCTCCAGAGGTCCCTTGCAACCTCAGCTGTTCTGTGACTTAGTAACATTTACAAACACTGAGTCTCCTTTTAAAAGTGATCACAAATGTGAAAGAAAGCCAGACAATGTGGTCTATCTGAATATTTCGCAGATTAGAGCAAAGAGGTGTGAGTGTTCTCCTTTGTGAAAAGAAATGAAGCTCATAAGAAGGAAACTTGCAGATAAAAGTTCACAGAGACAATTTGTTCAATTCTTCTCAGTCTTGTTCTACCATTGAAAGGCAACAAAGCTGCCTGTTCAGATTTAGAATGTGATGCTCCTTTCGAAGGCTATTCAAGAGCAACAGCTGGCAAAGACAGTTTAGGGCTCAGTGAACATCAGGCAATATATATCACACTGTGAACCATGGAAGACTATTGATCCAGTAGCCTCTTCTAATTGTTAATGGAGGTACGGATATCCTAACTGACATGACATTAAAACTAATAGTTCCAGTCACCTGTAGCAGTCTCACAGATTTTTACTTTAACTGTAGACTCAAAAATTTTATCACAAGCATGGGAGAAAATCAAATCTGTCATAAAAGTACTTAAAACCAGAAAGTAGCACTTGATTAACATACATATTATTATTTGTGGGACTTGCAGGTGCCTTTGAGAACCTCGAGAGTGCTCTTCTTCAATAACGCTTACATTTTTCAATAATACTTTACAATCATAGACAATATTGGGGATATTTATGGATTAAAGAAAAATCAATTAGAAACTCAGTCCTTGGTTCTCCAGATTTTCCCCCAAAGTCTTCATGCTACAATGGTTACTATGAGGATTAAAGATCAAGATTTCAAACCAATTTGGTTTTGGGTTTTTTTGATAGATGATTGATGAAAAACACTAAAATCTGGAGAGTTAATATATTGAGTCAACATTCTAAAGTACCTAAGTTAATTGGAATACTAAGCCACAATTTTCTCAAAAGCGATTTAAGGCCAGATTTGTAAAGACATTTAGATAAAGACAGAGGCAGCCATAAGCGCTTCATACAGCAAATAATAAAATAGCATTAAGTCCTCATTTACCACCCATAAATATTTTAGGTAATCATACAACTATTAAAATATACTCCTCAGACATTATGAAACAAAAGTTTGGATATGATATCCAGACACACACAAGGGATTCAAGAGTTATAACTCCAACAGCAATCTCCAAGCCTATGATTTCAAATCACTAAGTCACCCTGTAAAAATGGGACAGGCTTCAAAGTTACTTACATGCTTTTGAAAAGGCCACCCTTTTAGAAAATGAGTTAACATTTACCCAGCCTGGTCACAGTAGCTTGAAGAACATTAGATTTCAGAACCACAAGGATAGTAGGATCTTACCTTAAAAACCTATTTAGATATAAAAATTAATGATTATATGTAGGGCTCAATCTGAACACAAATTATGCAATTTAAAAGCAATGCTAAAAAAAGTTAAACCACTAAGTCTGCAAAATTAACTATGCAGAGATTAGAAAATGTTAGATTTAGGATTTGCCTGTGTCACTTACATTTGTTTTCAAGTGCTTGGGTGCCTTATTTAACTGTATGGTCACAAAATACTTTTCTCTGAGGATCTACTTCATTCAGTGAATGACAGCGCCCACAAAATTAATCAAAGTTCTGTACTTAATGAGCCTATAACGTGATTGCATGCAAATTTATATGCAAATGGACAGTTGTGCCTCTAAGTGGCTACTTGTATATGTCATTATCTGATTTGCATGCATAATCACTGTAATTAGACACAGATTTAAAATGTGAGACCATAGTGTTTGCTGCTGAAAAATATTACTTAATTCATGTATTAGTCATGCCTATTAATCAATCATTTACTTACAATATGTTTACATTAATCAGCTGCTCTTTGCATAACTTACATTGCCTCCTTTCCTACAAGATTTATCCTGTTCCTTTTACCTAATCACTGTGTCTGTCATTCAGGAGGCAGAGACTACAGGCATCTCTGCCAAATAGCAAGCTGCCTGTCTTATGGCTGCAATCTGTGATCTATGGACTCTCTACTCACTTACCCCATATAAACTGAGAACAATCTTAAACTAGGACAGATCTATGCATCAGAATTAGGTAATATCCCCTTTTCCAAGTAATACGAGGTTCTATTCCTCCCCAAAAATTTTAAAAAACTCTGATTACATTCTGAATTTGTACTCCTAACTGGCCCTTCCCCAGTGCAATCCAAGATTGAAACAACAAATTCTATAGGCCAGAGACTGAAGAGTGCAAGAAAAGCATGAAGACATATTACTCTTTATCAAGTAAACATGTTGCATTCAATTTGGATGACCCCCTAACCTCATCTTATATTTTCCATTCCCCACATACTAAATCCTCAATATAGGCTAATATATTTTCACTTTTATGTGAAATATTAATCGGATGGCCTGATGACCTCTGTATTTTGCAGGGAACAGGCTGCTACTCTTTTGTGTTCCATATGGGAGTCTATTCTGCTGTATTATGCACTCTTACCTGTAACAAGCACCCATGGATAAAGGACAAGATATCAGCAAAACATACCATGAACGTGATGTTCATTAAGTCTAGGGAAGCAAATAAAGTCTGGTATGTGGAGACCTTTGCCATAAGGAATTATTACATCTGCATTAATCAGAGAAAAACTGAAATGGAATAAAGACATCAGCAGTGATCGGCATTATTTCAACATCTCTGAAGGCATGCAGAAAAGCTTTCAGTGTTCCATTAGGAGCCTTACAAAAGAAGAGCTGTGCATAAAAAGGGTTCCCTGAGGCCATGAAGCTCAGTAGTTGGTCAGGTACTCGTTTTCATGATAAATTAATTTTTAAATTAATCTAGTCTCATATCAACAGCCAGGTGGCAGCATGCTTCTGTGGACCTTTGGTGAGACACATCAGTGATACCACCCGACTGAAACTAACACAAAGAGAAAGACAAGGTGGTCTGGGAAAACAGGAGGCAACTCCACTGTGCTCCACTGCTCCACAGTTCTCATAATTAAGCTGGAGCCAACTCCAAAAAGAGACTAGAGAGATGAGAGAGTTACTATGTGACCATTTGACTGTGAGTATGCTTTTAGTGCATGTATTTAATTAGACTGTTACAATTAATGGCATGCAGCATCTGTCAGCGTAATCCTCATGATAAACCTTCTTCAGGATAACTATGTCAAGCTGAAACAGGGTACTCTCCCTGTTCTTTTCAACCATTACTCAGAATGCCCAAATTACCTGACAATGCATATGCGGCAAAAATTCATCTGACCAAGAGCTTTCCTGTTCAATCACGGAAAAATAAAACTAGAGTTGCAATGTGTCCCTTGAGTTAATACTGTAAGTACCACTAACATGATAATGTTAGCAATCCTAATCCCCACAGATTTTGTCTAGGTGGGAATGGGCATGACAGAACAGCACAAAATTCTGTCATTTGGTTTACATTTTTATGACATCTGTGTAGGCCTTATAACATCACTGTTTCACTGGCAGCAGCTCTGCAAGCAAACACATTGCAGATATGTCATGGGCATGCTACAGAGCCGTATGATAACGTACATGCAAACTTCATCCAGCATAAAAGGGTTTTGCTTTTTCAAATATTACTAGTATAAACATTTTCTAAAAAAAACTTGACATGTTGCTTAGAATCCACATTTCCTTGTTTTATCCCCATTTATTCGTCTAGCCTTATTAAAGACCTTTATATTATCCAGACCCTCTCTCTAATCAGTGAAGAGAGATATTAATTTACAAAGGAGCAATTAATTGTGCCAGTTTAAGAAAAATGAGCTCTTTTGCATAATTCCACTTGTGCTGAGTCATAGCAAAATTCCAAACTCAAACCACAGTAAAAACCTGTTAAAAATACATCTCAATGATGGCTGCTACTCACCCTGAAATGACTGACTATATTACCTACATCTACAAATTGTCTTGTATGCTGCTTTCACCCCTTTTATTGTTTTTTTCCTTTCATCTGAGTCATAAAGGAAACACAAACATTATCTTTCTTCTCCACTCAATTTCCATTCCCATTATTCTATCAGCAACCTGATAAAAGCACTCCTTTAACTTGTGACAAGATCTATGCAAATCATGAAGAAATAATAAATATATTTGAAATTTAAAGATAAACTGAAATATGCACACAAAACTTCCAGAACTGATTCATAAAAAAGTGATGGAGGGAATACATAGCTACTAACGTTATTATGTGAAACTAAATCTATTTGTTCTTTACAAAGATATTCACAAATCCTTTAATGCAAAGAAACATCATGAGCACACAGATGAGCTGGATCACACAGATAGACAGATCAAGAATAGTTGTGTGTGTGTGGTACAGGGCTGCTGCTACCATTGAAAGGGGATTGAGAAAGCAAGGTGTCTTTGCTTGTCTCAACACTAACAAGAAGAGGTGTCCCTCTAACCACTTGTTCTGTAATCATCCATACTTAGATAAAGGTTTTTAGCAATGTTTGCTAAACATTTCTTGAAAACAAGCATTTCTTTCCTCTCCCAAAGATTATGAATTTCCAAAGGAATTGTGAAAACAAAGTTCTAAAATACTACTGAATCCTGTTAACAAGCTGTATAATATATCTTCCAAAAACAGCCTCCCCAAAAAATATTGATAGACCTAGCTGGCTTATTTTGCATAGATGTTTTATTAAATTTATTGTGTTTTTTATTGATGTTTTTTGTCTGGTGAACATCTTGAGTTACCACTGGTATGTTTCACACTTTTTCACCAAACCAGGCATCCTGGACGCCCCTTCTTACAAGAAAGTTTGTGTCTTCTATTTGATTATGCTCCTAAAATATTGATCATAAAGCAAAATAAAAGGACTTTTTCACTCTTTTAGGACATCTTTAAGTATGGTTTGATTTTTGAATACCCTTGTGTTATTGAAGACATCACCAGCTGAATGTTTTGCACTGGATGTTTTATAATTGTATCAATGTTTCCTCATGACAATAATTACTGTATTCATAATTATGCAGACTGAGGTGTGGCAGCTTCCACACTTTCAGCTTTCTTCCTGAAAGCTTTCACTTTCAGCAGCTTTCTTCCTGAAATGAAGAAATAAACCAGTGAAAGTTATCCATAGGCAATCAAGTTACAGTCAATCAACTAACGAACACTTTTCCTGTGAGCCTATTAAGTGCATCCCCGCATGAATGAGTATGAATAATGTCACCTATTGTATCTGGGGTGGATGACAGTTGAAGCAAGAGGAAAAAGTGAAGGCAATTTCCCAAAAGAAGTATTTTCAGCTTCACAGTGTGTGCTTTTAAAATAAACCGAGTGTGATAGACAAACCTTGGCAAATTAAAACGTAAAGTCCTCTATTGTTCCACAAACCATGCAACAATAATAAGAATTTTACTTAAGAGACCTTAAGGTGTGTTAAGTCAGCTGAATGTTTTTTATTTTAAATGAAGTATCACTGAAGTGCTTGATGGGCATACATGAAAGAAAAGGTTTTCCTTTCTGATTTAACTCTCTATGTCTAAATTCTATGGCTCACACTCTGAGCAGCATCAATAAGAGGAAAGGATCCATGCCAGTTTACACCACATTGATGATCTACTTCCTGCTCCTCCTTCCAAAATGGTATTGGAGATTTAGGAATACTCATTCCATTTGCTTCTCCAAATAAATATATTGCACAACAATTTCTATGCAGTAGTAATTGTTTTGAATATCTCAATGTCTATACAAAAAAAAAAAAAAATTGGTGGAGGCCACACAAAGAATGTATTAGATCACTTTACATCACTGAAATACTATAAATTTTCTATTACTGTAGTGCCTAAAGATTCAGCTTACTTTCCTTTAATAGTCAATATAAGTAACTATATCCTAGAACTCTATGTTCAATTGGCTAAAATTAATTTATTCTGTCACCAGGCTTTGATAAGGCTGTCAGAATGCAATTTTTTACTATATTTGCAGTTGTTCACATCCTTCTTGGAGGTTTGCGCTCTCACCTCACATACAGACCCCGATGAGAGGTTCATAAAACCTTAATGCTCAATTAATAAGTTGCTGCTAGTAGTAAACCACACGCTCAGATCAGGGAAGGGTCAAGAAGAGAGGTCTGCCTGCATGACAAGGAAGAGACAAACTAAGTTAGGCAGCACAAACTCCAAGTATGTAAGAGAATTCAAGCTCAACCTTTTAAAAATAATTAGGTGCCTCTAACTTGGCTGAAGCAAACTGGATGGGAAACAGCTTCAGATCAGCTCCTCTCTGATTTAAGTCACATATTTTATTCTCATTCTCCCAATAAAGAAAACACTTTATCCATAGTTAAATTACAGGTTAGGATCAAGAGTCATCAGTTCCTTGACTAAAAATACCAGAATTTTTATACTCTCCTGCCATCCGAGACACAGAACTTTTTAAATAACACCATGTTGATTGCAGCCAGAGAAGCTAAAAAAATTTTAGCTGCCCTTGGGAAACGGAAAACAGGAAGGTTCAATCAAAAATGAAATCCCAATGAGCCTAGTACAGGATCCCAACCTAGGGAGTAAATGCCACACAGACAGTACTTGTTTTAGTTGTATTCCTATTATACAATTATTCCCTTGGATTTTGTGTGAAACCTCACACGTTCATTAGCACAGAAGCTGATACAGAATATGGCCAAGCTCCAGGCAGTTGTGTGCATGCTGGAAGCACACTGTGTACAGACTTCAGCTGGAACTTGCACTGCAAACTCAGCAGTAGAGGAAAAAGGATTCTGTTAACACCAGTTTTCCCCAAGTGTTTAAAGACAGCACTAAGGGCCTTCTCAGATATGTAGCTTTTGCCTTTGTGCTTTTTACGTTGGAAATGCAGATTCAGTGATGGCTGCATTCCCTTGTTCAGCATGGTGGCTGATTTTCTCACATCACTGAAGGCTGGGTGTGGAGTGCTTGAAGGGAGAAAGCTTACTGTCCCTTCTGCCAATATTTTAAAAAATCCTCTATATCGTGGTTATTATACTTTACATGCAGGTATGTATTGCTGCAAGCAAGTGGTTAGTTTTCATTGTCTGTTACTATNTGTTTTTATTGTTCATAATTGTCTTGCTAATTAATGATGTTGTGTAATTGTTATTGTATAACTGGAATGATTATGTAAAATGTTCAAACATGCATGAAATTTCAATGTTATAAAAATCTCACATAAAAAGCAAAACCCAGATGTTAATTCAAAACTGAATGTAGACTTCAGTTATTTGGCACCTGCGTTGTTTTTACTCCCTGAGCATATGGATGAAACTTATTTTAATAAACTCTGTTTCTCATACAAACTTTAGAAATTGAAAATGAGCTATGATGAATAAAAACAATTTTGAGTGAAATTACAATGCCTGCTGAATGTCTTCTTGGGCATGCAGGCAAATGACAAATCAATTTCTAGTATGCTTTGTGACAGCTGAAAGTAGCTGTGCAACCCTTAAGCCGAAGCAGTTTAATTAAACCTTGGCATTTTAACAGAATAAAAGAAAATTAACTATCCTATTTCATTTCCCTATAGTGTAAACAGAGTGCATGACAGGCGTCTGTGTGATGCATAATTAATCCCACCAGTCAAAAAATTCTTTCAAGGATAGTTATGAAGACTTCAGCTCATGTATACAATAAAGTTTATATCCCAAAGTTGCTCATTATGTATTCCGCAAATTACTTAATGAGATGATTTATTGTTGTACACACTGTGAAAGAGAAAAGTATGGCTATATATAAAATTAGATGCATTATACATACATATTTGTAACTTCAAAGAAAGATAACTAGAAGCAACTGCACCTAACAGAACTAGAGAAAAAGTCTGCAAAGTACATTTCATGTGCAACAAAAACTGCATGTAAGGATAAAATTGTACTTCCATTACATTTTAATAAAATATTTATTCATTGGTTTGAAATAAGCATCAATGAAGTATGGTAAAAAGCATAGCATCTTTAGTAATAACATTGAATGACATCAAAGTATATTATTGAACAGCAATTTATGTTTAAATTGATTTTAATAAGCATGCAATTCATAATCAAGCCAATTTTCAATTAAGTGATAATTGAACGGTGACAGCAGGGTGACACACTGCTGCATGGTGAAGCAGAAGCAGCAGAAAGGGTAAGAAGTTTCCATGTATACCCTGAAGGGAAGAAAGAAATAAGCATGTAACAAGTTCTCAGCTAGCCAGGAAAGGTTTACTGCAATTTCAGATTCTGTAGGGTGTTTTAACAGGCTTCCAGCTGCTGCCCCAGAAGGACAGTGGTCTCCTACAAATCCTATCTCCCACTGTTCTGGTCCCATGGCTGCCTTGGATATGCTAGAGCACACCATGCCCACTCGGGTGTGTAAGAAGGTGGATCGAGGCCCAGATCCTGCTGATGATAATGGAAGCTTAAACCTTTAGTTTACAGTTAGATAGAGATGGGCAGCTGTGTGAAGGTCTCTCTCCGAATCCCATCCTTAGAGCAGGAGCAAAAAAACACAGTAGGGATGAGCATATATCCACATACAAGTGTCTAACGTCATATTGACCACCTCCTATGTGGTCCAAGAAACCCTCATGAGACAAAGGACAAGGAGGGAAGGTGCAGAGTGCTGGGTGCCAGAAGATACCCCAAGGGCATATCAAAGAGCACTGGACCCTACAGATGGCCAGCTGACATGAGTCTTGTAACATTTACGTGGCTGTAAGACAGAACTGTGGCTCAGTGGTGCACCTAAGCTTACAGGGTTACTGATTTGATGTAAAACCCTGATGTAAAACCAGCAGTTCTGAACCTACACATACTCAGAACAACCTGGATTCCACAGCTCAGTGCCAGGATCCCACCTGACCTGAAGTGAGACACATCAAACAGCCCAAAGGACCCAACATGCAAGCTCTGCACAGAGAACTACAAGTGCTTCTACTAAAGACACACAGCAGAAGTGGTGGCTCTGTTTCTCTCAGTAGCCTGTAGAGATAAATGGACTTCCATCTCCCTCATCACCTAGGAATATATCCACTAATGTGTTTATGTAAGTCAAGTTGCATTGACCAGTAGATACCCTAAAGAGGGAGACGGACTCCTCTTGGAGGTGAACTGGGGTGGGAGGAGAGGAAACAGACACGGATTGAAACATAGAAAATTCTGAGCAGATATTCCAGGGAAAAAATTTCCTTGAGGGTTTTCCAATTTTTGAACACGTTACCCAGAGAGGTTGTCTGCAGACTCTGAGATGTTCAAGGCTCAGCTTCACATGGCCCAGAGCAACCTGACCTCATTAGACCCGCTTTGAGCAGGGAATGAATGAAGATGACCTCCAGAACTCCTTTTAGAAAAGAACTACTCTATGAAGTAATAATTAATTAATTTAATTACTTCATTAAAAATAATGAATGAAGTAATTGCTCTATGATGGTAATTTTAAGCATATGGCTTCAGATATACACATACTTCATTCACACTAGAATGCATCAGATTTCAGTTAATCCTCATAGCTAATGAAGGCTCTGCTTCTCAGTCTGAAATAGAGGAACTTACTTTAGGTTCCATAAGGCACACACAATGTGCAATCGAAGATATGATTCTCATAATGAAATCCAAAATAACACAGAGGTTAAGCACAGAGCTAAGAAACACTGCCCACAGAAGGATATATAGCCTTTCATTCCTTCACTCTTCAGCACTTCTAAAGAATTAGACCAACATGCTCACAAACTCAGCAGTGGAAATATAGATCCTAGAAATAACAAGTTACTCAGAAACAACTTTTATGCCTATAATAACACTGTGGGTTGAAAAGTTGAATCAGAAGAGGGAGTTTATCAGAGATTTTAAAACATTTTTCCTACATTATTTCTATATAAGCAACTCTCACCTTCATTACATTTATCCTGAATTAACTTGTATTTTGCAAAGAAAATTTATATGCTGCACTAGTTACACAGAAGCAGGATCAATTCGGTCAACCTTTTCAATGCCATAACTGTATTTTGTTTGAGAAAAAAAAATATGTTTATTACTAAAATAAAGTCTGAGGTAGTTTTTTCTTTTTTTAACAGAGAAAGTATGCTAAAGAATTCTACAATTTAATAGTGGCTTTCCTCATGGCTATTTCATCTCAGTTACTGCTCCTGATAGTTCTTGTATCTTCATGGAACTGGACTTCAATTTTGCAAAGGTAGCCACAACTCTGAAGCAGCTATTTTATTCTGGCTGCCATTTGCTATAATTCCCTCTTTTTTCAGTGGGAAATTATCTGTCTCTTCATTGTGTTTCGAAACAGCAGAAACACAGGATTGAGGGCACTCAGGAGCTCCTGTATTCCTTTAGAAGTCATAAGTGATCTGCCACACTGGAATCTAACTTTCTGAACTTCTGCAATAATATACAGCAGAAATTCTACTATAAGCAGATAAGGGATAATTTGGGGTATACTCTGTCACTCACTTCTCATAGAAGAATGCAGCTTCAAATACCATTGTAGCCTCGAGACTGAAGGGTGAAATTTAATTGGGAACAAGCAATTCTGAAAGACTCCAGATTGTTTGGGGATTTTACAACAGTCCAAATTTTTCTTTTTTGAGTCAGGGCAGAAGCAAAGAGGGCACATCTGTGTTCCAGCTGTGAGACTGTGGGGTAAGACCTGAGCACTGATTCCCATGGACCATTCTAAATGGTTTCACCTTTAGGTACTATTAAGGGACTTCTCTGTGCATTATTGTACATAAAGTAATGGCCCATGCTGTAAATATCTAGCCACATATATAACTGAACATACTCAGTACAACAGCTCAAGTGAGTTGCACATATTCCTAACAGCCCACAAACAGGATAGAATTCATGACCTGTTCATTATAGTACCACTATGTATTAATTTGTCTCTACACTGATGGTTCTAATGAGCAATATTTTGTTTCTTTATTGTTATTTACTTTCCCTGTGCTCCTTCTTGGGACAAGTGTTATCCATACTCTTAAAAGTAAAAAGTGAAACAGAGATGGACATAATAATATAAACTAAACTTTAAATTTTATGACAGATATAAAACGCGATAGCTGAGGTAATTCCAGCACAACTACTGCACAGTAAAAGAATGATGTGAAATAACATTTCAATGTAGTAACACAGCTGAAGCACCAGATTTATTATTACCATTACTCGGTACGTTTAAAAGACATACAGCAAGCATGAATTCATCTAAATGACACAAGAACTAGTGGGTCAACAAACCAATTCCTCTTCAGGGCTGTGTGACATTCTTGCTGAAGTCTGAACAACAGCACAAAAGAAATTTCAAAAGTACTGATTACTATTATAAAGCCTCCAAGGAATTCACATTTCCATAAATATTGTCATGAAAGGACATTATTTGGCTGACAGGAAAGATTTGAAAATAAAGTTGTTATGCCACATGCATGTTGATAGCAATTTGGCAAGAGATATAGTATAATTTAGATAGAAGGAGTAAAACCAGAACCAAAGCAAAGCAGAAAACCCTTGTTAACAATGCTCTAAACCTTTTTTTTTCAGAAGGGCATTAAAGGGCTTGTTTGTAACCACTGCTAGAATAACTACAACACAGATCCATCTTCTTTGTATAACTACAGAAAAAGATTCTAATAATTTCAGGAAATAATGCCATTTTTTTTCAAAAAAAGAAAAAGACAAGTATTAGTTGTCATATTTGACCAGTTTAAATATATTACACTATTTTACCATACATCATTGTGAGACAATTATTTTTTCAAGCAATTGCCACCCTACTACAATTGCTTTACCATAACAGTTTCATGCTTATGAACCACCTTTACCATGACACTACCAAAACACTTATCCAGCTACATGGTATCACTGACTGATTTGGTTTAAACAGGTAGAATTAAAAAGTAACTTTTTAAAAAACTTGTTAAAAATTTAACTTAGGGACAACACATGACCTACAAGACACATTTTGTGACAAGATGGGTCATTATAAAAGGTTATTTTTAATGAGTAATACCTTATTTAGAACTGCAATATGGCATTTAAAATCTAATTAGTTTATCCCTTTCTCCACAGATAGAGAAAAAAAGATAAAATAGCAACTGAGAAGAAAATAATACAATGTAAATTGGTACAGAACTGGTAGAAATGAGAATTGTGTTCATTCTGCTAACAGTGCATTCATATTGGTCAGGCCTAAAGGGTACAAAAAGACAAGCAAAATGTGTAGTCTGAATTAATTTCAGTAAAATTGCATTGAAGCAAGAAATCTGTGAAAGTAAATTCAAATATAAGAGGAAAAATTCCTAAGAGGGGTGAAGGGAGAAAAGGAGGCAAGGAAGGCATGCAAAAAACTGCCTGGCAGGAATGACCAAGGAAACTATCCTGTCTGGGTTTCCTCTTGGTTGGATCTAGCAGGTTTGCACCGAAAGCAGCCTTGGACTGAACCAATACCAACACTATGGGGCCCCTCAATGGAGAAGGAGCCAGAAAAACCTGCAGACATCGGTTTACAAATGAATCCCGAAATTATTGCCTAAGTGCCTGTAGAGTCAACAGGAGTAGCCAAAAATCTTCAAAAGCAGTCCTCAGAATGCTCAGGATGCACTTAGCTTTTTGTTGGCTATATAAAGAGAGTAAACAACTCTGAGAGATAATCATGGATTCCAGATGCAGTGTGAGAAATAAAATGGGCAACAGAAAAACTGAAGAGGAGAATGTATGAATTTCTCAGGAGCTTGACGTTATAAGAAGCACAGTGTAATTCACAACTAAAGGTTGCCCATGGGCTCCAGTCCTCTGGAGCTTATACCCAGCCTGGGCTCTTTTCATGGGCACTGGGTCTGAATGTGAAGAAACACCTCGTCATTCTATCCTTAGATGTCAAGAGAGGAGCTGTTTCTGATACCTGACCATGGAGCTCAGATAAAGCCCTGTCTTTCTTGAAGGGAATAATATGCTGTCAAAGGCTTGCTTTATGTTTTGTATAGGTCCTCACAGAAAAAGCAGGTCAGATGGCACCTAGCTGCAGAACAGTTGTTGCATCCTTTAGCCCTGAGACAGAGCACCTTGCATTTTTCAGACTTGCACTTACACAGCTGGACAGTGTCCAGGGGGATGGCCTTATAGAACCACCTAAGATCTTTTTTCCCAGAAGGAAGCTGATCACTGAGGCACAATCCTTGAAAACATTAAGAACTCTATGGCATTTTTCTACTTTTGTTGTTAGGAGGTTTTTGTTTGGTTTTTTCTTTTTGGGTGGTGGGGGGGTCATTGCTATTTTTTAAAGTGCTCAAAGAACAGTATTGGATTTGTAGCATGAACCACAGAGATTTCCCAGAGATGACCTGGCTATTTCAATGTCCAGTGTACAAATTTTGAGGGGTAGGGCTATGCTGGCAGATTAACAGTTACATGGCACACGACAGGACAGTGAGAAGTCATAGCACAACCCAAAGGCTGCATCTTTGGAGAATGATGAGTAAGCTGCTATGAGCCAGCTGAGTACAGATGGATCCATGCCGTCAGTATGAGCTATTCCCAACTCTGACCTTGAGTTTCTTTATCGGGAAAGCTATTTAGCTTCTGTCACGGCTGAGTAGGAATCCAAAAAAAGACATAAGCAACATGGCCAGCGAGGGGTGGATGGGGGCTGGGGACAGGTGAGGGAGGAGAAGGTGAACTCAGCTGTTTACATGATGGTATGGATGCCACAAACCCAAACTGATCAACATGTTAGCCAGTTCATTACAAATCCAAATATCTTTACATTTATCTCTCACTCACTGTTTATTCCACTGCACAAGCAACCTGTCTTCAAAAAGAAAATACAGAGTGACTCAGAATAAATGTGTTAGCTTCAGGGAGTTTATAGTTGGTATCCATAATACAATATTTCATTTTATATGGAACAGATTCTTATGCACAAGTTATTAATACCATTAAATCTAGGTGATCAACATATCAAATTCTAATGCTGTCCCAGTGACTAAAGCATGCTATGAGCATTTTACTTATACCAAGAATTTTTAAAATATACTTTGGATTTACAAATCTATGTATATTATGGATTATGTTAACAAGTATAGATCATATTAACAAGTATAGATCATGTTAACAAGTACATATTTTTAAGAAAATGACTGAATTTTCCACTGATTCTGATTAAACCTGTTAGTGTATCCAGGACAATAATTTGCAGTTCATTATCTCAAATTCAGACACAAAACAGTTCAAGGAACCAAAAGAGCTTTGTTACACACAATACAAACTGGTAGCAAACAGCACCTCTGAGAGTGGCCTTTCACAAAAGATTTCCTGATTAGCTACAGATCTTCATAACAACCACAAAAAAAACCAGGGATGACAAAGCTCAGAAATTACTTGAAAATGCTGATCTCACCTTGTTTCATATATACAAGATTTTCACCAGTCCTGAGCAGCAGCTCCAAAGGTAATGGCCAGAGAACTTCCAACTCCTATGAACCACCATCTAAACATTTATTCTTAACCATCATTATTTTCCCCAATACTACAACAGCAACTGGAAGTCCAGGCTGGCACATAATTTTTATGCAAGAGATTTTTATGCAAGTGTCATCCTCTAGATCTCTGGTAACAACTCCTATAAAAATTTCTATATACATACAAAAGATGTAAAATTAGCTTTAGACATTAGTATAGTGGTGGATTGATGAGCCACAAGAAGAAGGAAGATTCTGCACAATAAAGGGCAGGAAGAAAAACGAAGAGAGAAAACCAAAGGGAAAGATACAGATGACATAGTTCTATCCCAAAGCAGGCTAGGATACTCTTTTTTTCCTTTTTTTTTTTTTTTTTTTCCTCAATCCAATCTATACTATGGCTAGTCTGTGCTTACAATACTCTGTTTATTGTACATAACTCATACAGCACAAGCCTTGTGACAGACACAAATTTACTACAGTTCACTACAGCTGTCTCACAATAGCTGAGGTACAAGGGGTTAGAATAGGCCAGAATAAAACTCTGACTTAAAAAAAAAAAACACTTAAATAAAAAAAAAAAAACAACAAAATTTGAAAAAAAAAAAAAAACCAACCAAAAAATACTTCAGAATGTTGTAGGTCAAAAAGCTGCAGGGGGTCAATTGAGGAAGAGGTTATTCCAACAATAAATTATCATTTGGATGAAGAGATTAATTTGATGTTCAGCATTTTTTCCTCTCATTTCTGCAGTAAATACTTCAATTACACACTTCCGTGTAAACACAGTAATTTCCACTCCAGTTTCATGCATCCCAGTTTGTATGTCATTGTACCTCAAGTCATTTTCTACATGAGGGGCAGTAGACATTCCTGGGTAGTTCAGCAGCATGAACTTCCAATCAGTAAACACTAAAAGCAATGAATCTACATGCCCATACATTCTTCAAACCGGGTTGGCTACAAGCTAAAGCTCAATTCAGTTCTCCAAGGACTAGGATGATATCAAGTAGTTTGAAGAGGTTGAATCCAACTCTCCACTACCCATGTGGGATGGCACAATTTGACAGAAAATGGTAAGATACACTGCACAATTCTTACAGAAGAAGTTTCTGGACAGGGCGATTTCTATCCCATATAGAAGCAACACACACACTCCTTTCAACCAAGAACTTAGTGTGTTCTGCTCAGATGCACTAGCTCTTTCAAGCTGGGAATTGTTCTTTTGATCTCAGAGCTCCTTCTTGTCCAGCAATTCCTGCAGTGCTTATTTCCTACTTTTCCAGTGTTTCCACTTGTGCATATTTCCCCTGACTAAAATCCCCTCTAAGTTAAAATCACTTTCTCAGTGACCCATTTTTCTAACCTCCAGGATAAGGTAGCTAAACTTCTTCTCCATACCCATCATCTATGTTTCACATGTATTTCCTGCCAAGCCCAGTAAAATTTTGGCTTTCTCAGAACCCTTATCTCCTTAGTTTCTTCACTTTCCCAAATCCTGCCTTTGCCGACTTACAGGATACATTTTCCCCTTTGTTGCCCGACAATCCTTTGCTACTCCTTTCTCTTCAGTTATCCCATTGGTATTCACTCTTCTCTGCCTTTCTGAACACCCTTCCTGCAAAATTTATCAGGAAAAAAAAATGTATTTATTATTCCTCTTCCCAATCTGCACGTCACCCTTCTTCTCTGCCTCAGTCAGTTTCCCTCTTCGCCTCCCCGATCCCTTTTTCTTCTAAACTGCGCAAAGCCTTGTTCTCACAATCTCCGGCATCTGCCCTCTAGCTCCTTTTGTGCTATCACGTCTGTCTTGCCCCGGCTCCTACCACACATCCCGAAGCCTCCGCAGGCCGTCCATCCCACCCCGAGGCCGGCCCCAATCTCCATCCCCGGCAGCTGGCGAGGCGCGGCGGTGCCAGCCCAGCCCAGCCCAGCCCAGTTCAGCCCAGCCCAGCC
>VWZQ01009784.1:576314-622226 GCA_013397015.1 Myiagra hebetior
AAGCCCCGGGCCGCCCTGTCCCACGTGCGCCGCGGCGCCCGCCCCGCCGGGGCGAGGGAAGGCGGCGCAGCCCGCGGGCAGGAAGCTGGATGAGGACGTGTGTGCGGGCAAGGCAGCCCCTCGGGCATGAAGGGGACCGCGGGGACGCTGCCCTGCCCTGCAGCCGAGCGGGGACATCAGGTAAGCGCCCCGCACGCCTGCCCGACCCGGCCCGACCCGACCGGACCCGACCCGACACGCCTCCAGTGCCGAGGGAGGGCAAGCGTCCCCTGGAAAGTTATCCTGCCGAGGGGCGACAGGCAGGGGAGGCGGCGGGAGGCAGCCCGCGGTGCAGGGGGGGTGGCACATCGGTGTGTTCGGCAGGACCCGCTTGGTGCCCCGGTACCCCAGCGCGGTGCCCGAGGCTGTGCCTCCCTGGCCGGCATCCCGCGGCCCCAGCGGCTCGGCACCGCTGCCAGCGCCCCGCAGAAAGTTTCCAGCGGGGTGAGGGGCAGAGAGAAGCGGCGGAGCATCACCGCGGGACGGGAGCTGGGCGGGGGAGAAGCAGCCTTTCTGTGTTGCCGTGGGCAGTGGGTTCCTGGCTTCCCCCCGGGTGGCGGGAGCGGTGCTGCCAGCAATGCGCTCAACTTGTTTCACTCCGGCGTGGTTTTCACTCCGGTTTGTTGGAGAGGAGTAGGGTCAAGTATCTCTAGAAGGGTAATGTCGGCATCTTTAATGGCTACATCTTATTCTTCGGTGAAATTTACCTGCCTCCTTGTGTTAGTTTAGTTATGGTTTAGAAAAACAAAGTGCAAAGTCTTACCGGAAAGATGCACGGCAGTACGCCTGAGACTTCTGTAGGTTTCTTATGTTGTATGACGTAACAGTAAATGCAACTGCTGTTCTTTTTGAGTCACACTTCGCTGGGGCTTTTTAATTGAACATTTGTGGATTAAGCAGAAACTTTTAATAAAATATGTGAATCATTATAACGCTGCTGGAGATCAAATCCCAGTTTAAATGTTTTGCAATTTTCTTCCCCCTTTGCTCATAATTTATATAAAGGACGGGCTCAAATAGTTTACTTAGTTCTTCTGAAGTAACTTAAGGAATCAAAAGTGAACAGAGCTCCACACAGAGGTTCTAGGTACCTTTGCTACAAAGCAAAAAAACAATATTGAACTACTTTAAAGAAAAATAACTAATCAAAAAATCTGTACCTTGGGAAGCCTCCTTGCTTCCCAGCCTGAACAAAGACATGTACATTGCAAACTGTGCTGAAAGTGGAAAGATTCAAGTAATTTCAAATGAGGCAATTTCCCCTTACAGAGAATGTTCTGCACTAACTCACTTGCTTAACTGGAGATAGTCTACCTTAACTATCAGCTGCAGTTCTGTTTTACTTACAAATTTTCAGATACCAAGGTAATCTCACAATATTTCTTGCAAAATCCAAAGGAAAAAATTAAAAGCAATGAACCTTATTTCAATAGATCAAAAAAGTATGAGTAGGTTTTTGGTTTTGGGGTTTATTGTCTTGGTGTTGGGGTTTTTTCTGGTTGGTTGTTTTTTAATAGAACAAATTTGAACCAAATTTAGGGGAGCATTCAAAAGCAGACTTGATTTAGCCACGTACATCTGTTGCTGCAGGTACCACCTGATTGTCAGACATTGATAAGGCACCATACTTGAAGTGATTTTCAGGTTGGGACTTTTCTTAATAAGCACATGGATATATTCCTTAAGAAGGTCTATCACAGTTAATGACCCAATTTAGCTCTAAGACTGCTTTACATATGCTTGGGCTTTTAATAATGGACTTTTATATTGCATTGAGCTGAGAGAGGGCTGAGGAAGCAGAAGAATAAGCATGTATAAAGCTTGAAATGCTTCCCACTTTTGTGCATTTTGTTCACTGGTAGGGATTTTTGATTTTTTTTCTTTTTCATTGTCAGCTTCAAATACAACATCTCTCTGGGCTTTCATGCAAGCGGCAGGTTTTATTAAACATATGATACAATTTTCTATTGTAAAATGTTCTGTAGTTCTTACTTCCTTGGAAAGATAAGATATGACTGGGGAATTATCATTTTTCTTGACAGCATGACAGTTCAAACTTGGATTGCATAGGAGCGAGCATGTGTAGTGTGTTAAAAGGAGATGTCATTCTGAACTGTCTGACTAACTTTTCAATGTGATTTTTTTTTTTTTATGGAAGTGAATATATTGCTTGTAAAATCACTGCTAGGATGTAACTAAGAGGTAAGGATGAATTAATGTAGTGATTCTGGGTCTAACTTAAGATTTTTTGTATAGTTTTAATATTTAGAAGCCTATGGATTTAGTGCCCAGGTCTGTAATCAGATATTTAAGTTAATCTTATTCATATCAGCATCTTAGTTAAATTCACAGTACTGGTACTTCAGCTGTGCAGATGTGGCATATGGATTTTTTCCTATTTAGAATATACTGAAGCAAAATGCTTTGTTTGCTAATAAGATACCTGTTCTGATAACATGTCCAGATTGTATATAGTGATTGCTATCAAAAACTGATAGAATCTCATGTTAGAAGTGAGACTGATAGAATCTCATGTTAGAGGTTAGAAGCTTAAATGTGGCTGTGTGTCCAACAAGTATTCTTTTACAGCATGCAAAATCTTAAGCAATCAAAATGGCCAAGTGAGGCATATAAAGTGCCATTAAGGTATGGAAGTGTGGCAAGTTAGGTAAAAGGGAAAAAAAAAAAAGAGGAGGAATGTAGGAATTGAGGGTTTGGTGGTTTGTTTGGGATTTTATTTGCTGTAGTGGTTTTTTGTTTGGTGGGGGGGCTTGTTTGGTTGATTTTTTAACAAGAACATTTGCTCTAAAATCAAAGTTACCTGCTTTTGAAGGTAATGCAAACCTTGAGGATTTTGGGTAAAGGTGTACACGAAGAAACAGGTGAGGTATTTGCTTTTACCTGAAAACGGTGGTTGCTTATACAGCTTTTTTCTTATAGTGCTGTTTGCAGACCTTGTACTGCTATATTTAAAGGCTTCTCTTAAATAATGATAGAAAACTTTTTACTTCAGTGTTAAACCCATCTGGTGTGGTTGGAGTAGATAAAATCGTTGTGGAACTAGTTAACTGTGTGTAATGTTTTTACAGAAGTAAGAAACTGATACAAAGTGGAATATATTGGGTAAAGAAAATTGCATCTTAGTTACAAGTTCAGTTTCCAGGCACTAAGAAGTACATATGATAAACCTGTGAAAAGACAGGCCTAGATTTAGGGAAAGGATTCCTTCTGGTTACCACAAACAAGTTCCTACAGAATGACCTTTCACTTTGCATGCACATTCTGGGTGTTTTTCCCTGTCATCTGTTACATTTCTACTTGTTTCCTCTCAACTGAAAGACTCCTCATTATTTAATTTTTACTTTCTTTGTCATCTTTTTTAGACGTCTCATAGTTAATATTTTCTGCTGAATTCCTTTAATTTATTCCTTTATTCCTTAGGTAGACAATATTCTATAAGGAAATTACAGCTGTAGCCTTACCAACAAGTAAACTGTAAAGATCAGTTTCAGTTCAAGGTAGTGTGTTGTCTTTTATGGAAGAATATTGTATTGCTGATCATTTTTACTCATGGTAACTCTAACCACTGAAATACCAGTGTAGCTACATGCTGTGTGTCCTCATCTGGTATTTTCTCAGTTGATTATTCTTAGTTAAACTATTTACCTTCTTTAATTGCATCTTAATTTTCTCCTAGATCGTGTTTTCAGTTTAACGTCATTATTCTTAGTCCTGCATACCAAGATTTCTAGTTCCCGCTTCTATATCTCCTTGGCCTTCTGTCATGCTCAGATGTAAAAACTATACTCTGTCCCTTCTCTTATAAATAATGGAATAATATCTGTCAGGAAAGACTAGGGGAGCCTTCTCTTAATATGCTAATGTAACCTATTTTCTTAATTAACCAATGTAATGGGTTTCAGTCCATAAGAGTGTATAAATATGGCTATTATTGTCTTCTAGAAACTACTATGAAGTTCAAAGCAGGAGTAGTAAGTATTTGTTTAAGAAATGTTTTGTTGCAAAACATCACAGCCTTAAAGGAAAGAAAGTGCCTTTTAATTTAGAAACTCTTTTTAATCCAATAGTTTTACTGAGCAATCAAATACCTTTTCCTGAATGTCAGGTTGAAATACTCCTGGGCAGTGTCCCTTACAATCATATCATGTGTACTATTTGTAATTAAAATGCTGTACACAAACCTCATGAAAATTAACAAGGTAATATAAGTGCTAGTTTTACTTCTTAGTTTCTGACAACTATTTGTAGTAAGTTACTTTAGTCACCAAATAATGGGGAATAATATGTTAAATTATTGACTGTTTGATTAACTACTATGCTTCAGATAATTTCTTAGGGTCATTCAAGTTTAACATTTGTACATGTTTACGAAAACATTAGAGGAAAACTACAAATAGTGTTAAGAAAACCGATTCTGTGCTAGATGTGTATGGCATTGAAATCCTTAACAATCTATGGTCTTTTATGAAATTGCCATTATATTAAATTCGATGTTATATTTACCTGTTTTCTACTAATATATAGACTCTTAGATTTAATGGAGTGATTCTGAACACCTAATTTTTTTTCCACTTCACTGAATTGACTCACTGTGATGTTCCAAATTAATATATTTGTCAATATTGCTGTCAAGTCACATAATGTGTATCAGCCTCTGAAATTGAAAAATTACTTTTGGAAACGTCAACATATGTGAGTCATACAAAAGTACCCAAATAAATTCCTTACTTGTGGTTGTACATTAAGCATTCAATACTTCTGAGGATGTATTCATTATAAATAATTTTGAAAATTTCATAATATCATGTCTGTATAAACCTGCAGAGATAACTTCTATTTGTTTTATAAAAATTGCACTATGGAATTTGGATTTTGCATATTGAACACCCCTGCTGTCTATTATCATCAAAAATACTGTAAAAACATTAGTTTTCCAAGTTGTAGAAAAGTAGATAGCTTTTAGAATAGGAGTTTTGAGAAAAAAGTTCCAAGTTTCAAGAAACTGTACAATGTACACTGAAAACCCCATTCATTAATCTAAAAATGACAACATACAGAAGTTGATTCTAAACCAGCAATTTATTTGACTTCAGATACAAGGAATTTTTGTCCATAACTATCTGTTTTCCCAAATTATTTATTTGCTAGTGAGGAATTGTAAACGAATATGCAACATTATTTGAGAAAAACGTTGTATGTGAAAAAGCATAGCATAGTACTGGTTCCCTGACTTGATTTTCTTGGACAGAGCACTTCTTCAGGCTGTGAAGATTTTTGCTTGGAGTTTTGAAGACAGCCGTATTTTTTTTACATACAGAGGTGCATATGCACATAAATAAAAAAGACTTTTCCTGGTGCTGATTTCAAAACTTGGAAGTAGTTAAATCAAGCAACCAAGGAAATAGAAACAAAATAGAAAGATCTGGCTGATCAAATAAATTTCACTGGAATCTCTCAATCCATATTAAAAAATAAACTTCCCTAAATCATTTGAGAAAGAAGTTTGTAACCAGTCTTAAAGAGACTGCAGTAACAACCATTGTGGAAGTCCAGAGACATCCTGCCTCCTCCTCCTCCTCCTTGTTATTGGAACCAACACTGAGTTCTGAAGCCTTCTATTCGTTAGAAAGAAGGTTCAGTTTTTAGTAAACCATTTACTGTGTCTTGGCAGTGGTCAGAGTTATTTATCTGGCTGAAGTACAAGATCCTATTACTTCTCTCAGGACATTTCACTGTTGGATGAGCTGTGTTCTTCATGGATCTAGAAGGAAGTCACAAAGACTTCTTAAGATCTTTTAAGGAATGTGATGAGCTTACTAAGCCTTTATACAATAGGATCGTCTTCCCTTAGTTCACTGGCTGGCTAATGCAAGGTCCTCCCAGAAGTGATAGAATCATAGAATGCCTTTGGTTGAAAGGGATCTTAAAGATCATCCAGTGATAGTGAGTGACACCAGGACAGACAGCCTTCAGAGAGCCTTCTACTGTAGTCTAATCAAATCATCTTATCAATTAGAGTGTTTTAATTCAAGAACATTCAATACTTTCTTCTTGTTCAGTCTGTGTAGAGAAAGTTACAGTATTAAATGTAGATGGTCTGAATCACTTACAACACCTTTGAGCTAAGTAGTCCTGCTAAGTTGTGATACTGCTTGGTTTAAATACCACTTAAAAAGGGAAAGAAAAAAAAAAAAAAAGCTGTGCTTTGGGGGTTAGGTACGCTTGCTCATCCTTCAGTCAAGTTTTGCAACAATTTATCCAAGGTATCACTAAGGGCTTTCTCTGTTCAAAAAGATTTTCAGGTTAAGCATTGTACACATTCTGCAGTTCTTGGTGCAACTGAATGTATCTTTGAAAGCTACAGCAATATTACAGTGTTGCACAGGTCTTTATGGGTTCTCTTTCAAGGGTATACATTAAGAAAATACAGCTAAAAATAGTTTTAAGGAGTGCACTTGGTTTCATGTTACTTTTGAGCATTGCATGTTTAGGATACACCAGACTTGAAGCTACTGAAATCTTGAATTCCAAATTCTCAAAGGAAAAGCAAAGTCAACTTTACTTAGATCAGCAGTGAAAATTGTGCCTGTCCTCCAACCAAATTAGCAGGGCTTCAAGAAAACCATATGCATTTATGGGAAAAGGTATTTTTTTTTTGTCTTCTTTAATAATATCCTTTTGTTAGCATATGCTGTCTTCTTAACAGCACATTTGACTGATGGTTGAGAGCAATACAGCAGTCTCATCTTTTAGGGGAAGTCATTATGCTACTTCTGAAGTGTCTGCAGTAACCAATCAACATGGGTTGTTGGGTTCTTAATACTGTATAATTAGGATATATGTATGATTCTGCTCTTTGTCCAGCTTGTATCTTGCCTTCCTAATCCCTATTTAGAGATTTTCCAAGAATAGGGATCGCTTTTATCTTTTTAAACACTAGCATTTGAGCAGTACAGGAAGTATGCATATATTGTAAAGAAATTTTCACTGTCATTGCTTTCTTATTCCCCTAAGTGAAGGTTAATCATTTCATTAGACAAATGAAATATCTGTGCTAAAAGGAAGCATCCCTCCCTCTCTTTAAGCATGGTGCTGTGTATCTCTTTTATCTACTAGTTAAAGCTAATGATTGCCAAGCTGTTCTCAGTTTTAGGAGTGTTTTGTGGTAATCTCTCCAAGATGCATCTTAATATTTTTTCTTGGGATTTTTACTGTCGTACAATGTCTCGTACACTACACGTACCAAATTCTCTGGAACATTTTGAAGTTATGTGTTAATTATGGCAGTTTTTGTCAGGATTGGTATTCAGATATTTTTAATTTGGTTTTTTTGTTTGTTTGTTTGGTTGGTTGGTTGGTTTGTAACCTAAATGGTAGGTTAACTTGCAGCCAATTGAATCAGTAAGCCAAACTGAGCATCCATTGTTACTGTTGGCTCAGCTGAGTCCAAAAATATGCTAATAACAAATCCATTCAGTCCTCCATTCCAACAAAAAATCTAAGTGTGCCCAAGCATGCCAGTGAATTCTTGTCTCAGGCTGCTAGAATAGTTGGCACCTGTATCTGCACATATGTCTTTGAGCATGCCAGACCTTTCTCTGTGATGAATGCAAAACTGATTGAAGACATTACATTGACAGATAATAATTTTTGGACATCCATGCTGATTCATGTATTCTCTTTAGTCCTGTCATTAGGCTGGTGAGGAAGTGCAGAAAATTTTGCCATTTTTCCAGCCCACATTTCCAGCAGATATTTGCTGCATCCACTCTTGGCTGACAGGCTTAGTTCAAGGTCCATGCCTATCCAGAAATCAGTACTTCATGCAAATATCCAAGAGCTGAGGCCATCTGTGAAATCTGCTTCTCATCTATCCGTCATTAGGGTTTATTGATTGTACTGTCATTTTCAGGTATAATCTCTGATCAGGGTCAGTCTCTTTCCCACGAGTACTGCGGATTTCGGCCCACTGTGTAAATGATGAGCATGGACTCAAATCTTTTTGCAGAGTGTGCAAGAAATCATAATTAACAGCAGAAGTGACTACACTAAAATAATTTTTATGGCTGCATGTAAAATCCTGTTTTCATTTTAATTGCAGCTCCATAAGGTTTTGGAAATTTTTGTTGAGCTATGGGAAAACACTTTTGGTTGAGTTCGCTACAAGCTTACCTTATAGCTATGTCTACAATTCACTTATTTTTCCAGGCAATTTTTTTTTATTCATGTGACAAAATATTCTAAAAAAGTTAATATAGATTTACTAGTTAGCACAAGATTATTTCTTGGCACTTGAATTTGTCTTGGCAGGTTGAACTCTGTGATTTTTCCATCTCTTTCTAATGAGTTGTGGCAGTATTCTCCAAACACAATGCCTTCATGAAAGGCGTAAGTTAAGTAAAACCATCAGCAATCATATTTTTTCTACTTTATTGGCAATTGTGAAAAAAGAAGAAAATGCATACCTGGCAATAAGCAGCTTGACTGAAGCTGGTTGTAGTAACAAGCTGTCTCTGCAATCAGCTGTGACAGACATCACCTAGAAGTAGCCCAATCCTGATACAAATCTCCTGAGAGTTGACTTTGAGTAACTCTGGAAAATGAATTCATTCTTCCTGTTCATCCTTTTGAATAGCTTATTATTGTAAAGGAGATGCTGGCATGTCTTTTCTTCCTGTTAGTTTTAGATGTAAACTCATTTGGTATTAAGTACATGAATTATGCTTTTTCACAATCTAGGTCTTTGATGGGGAAAAAAAAATCATGATATAAAATTGACATGCTCCAGGCCTTTGTCACAAGAAACCAGCTGATACTGCATAAGGAACAGAGACAACTGGTGATAGCTTCAACAGTCACAACAGATTGCAGAAACAGGGTGATTTGAACGGAAAGAAAATATTATCTTCTTTTTTTCCCCTGTAAAACAGTCTTACACTAGAACATTATTCTTTAGAATCAGTTGAGAGGAACAAATGAGAGTCTTTCACTGAAACTATGTGTCGATAATAGCATGAAAACAAATGTAAAGATGTCTGAAAGGTATTCAAAGCAGTTTCATTTAGCTGCTTTTGATGGGTATTAAAATCATAATAATTTTCTGATAACAGTTCTGGGAAATGGTATACTCTTAAAGTATGTGAGGTAAGTCTCCTGCAACTTGGAAGGAATGTCTTTATATCATAGAATAGAATCACAGAATGGTTTGGGTTGGAAGGGATCTTAAAGATTATCCAGTTCCACCCCCCTGCCGCAGGCAGGGACACCTTTCACTACACAATGTTGCTCAAAGCCCCATCCAGCCTGGCTTTGGACACCAGTACTTACCAAAAGAGTTAGGGATCATAGAGTAGCCTGCTGGAGATAATCATACTGGTAGTTAGGGATTGCTATCTGCACAGGGATATGTGCAGATATGGGCAGTAATCTGATTTTCAGTAACTAATGTGGAAATGGCTGTGACTGTGCCCCCAATGTAATCGTTGGATGCAGTGAGCACAGTGCTGTGGGAAGATGTGTGCACTGTCTTTACTTATTGTTACTGACATGGTTTTAGTGAGTGACACCAGAACACTAACACACATGACTTTATTTGAAGAGGAATCTTCAAAGAGTTTATGAAATCACAAGAACTAATTAAACAACTGATACAGAATTCTCTATATCTGAACATATATATTTGGCAATATACTTCAAACTTGCATCTGATGTGTTCTCTATGCTGATAATTTATATTCAAGAACTTCTTTGGGCTGAGAAATGCTTGCATTTTTGTGAAAAGTTTAGTAAGAGGTTCTAAAACTAGATTTTGAATTGTTAGTAGAGCAGCTAAAAATGGAAAAGTTTAATTTTCTTTTTCCTGCATTGTTTAGTATTTCATTTGAAGTAATGTTTTAAAAAAATCTATGAGGATCAAATGTTTAATTGAATTATTATTATTATATATGAAAATTACATTTATGATACTTATGAACATTACAAAGCTCTCAGATGCTACTCCAACAGAAAATATTAAAGTAGACATAGTTAAAATGCTTTTGTGTCCAGGGAATAGCAGGATTCCATTTCCTTTAGGTAGACACAAGTGAGTTCACTGCTACAAACTTAGCAAAACAGTAACTTTTTTTTCACAGTAGTTGAATCTTAAAATATTCACTGTTCAGTTGAGAAATTAAGTAATTTTGGTGATACTGAAGGTTAATACTTAAATACTAAGTCTGACTTGTTATAAGCAAGACAATTTTCATTACTTTCCAGTTTTAAGTAGTGCTATTGAGTTTTACTAAGCAGTGTTGAAATTTCAGCAGTTGTGTCTACTCATTATAAAATTATGTAAATGTACTAGCTTCTGTTCCAAACCCCTTGAGTTCTTAAGGAATGTGAAAACTTTAAGCTTACAACCATTGGTAGTAACAAGTACTTTCCATCTATCCTATGAACTATTGGACATCAAGCTATTTTTTGATGGGACACTCCTGTTGCTCTCTGTTCTGTGCTTAACCGCTGCAGATTGTTTTCATTGTCTCCACCCTTTCTCAGTCCCTTTTTTTTTTGTTTGCTTCTCTCATCTTGTTTCTGCGTTTCTTTTTTGCATGTTGTTCCTATGTCTTCATGTCTCTTACCCCCTATAAAGCAATCTTACCGCTTTTCTTTAGTATAGATGACTCTTCCTTTCTTCTTGAGCATAATCCAACTTAATTTTGAAAGTCCAGTGAAAAGCTGTCTGGCCTCATTTCATAGCCAAATTCTGTAGTGAGCTCCAGGAACTGGAAGGAGAAAGTACAGAGGAAGTTTTGATTAACTTAGCAAAAGATTTCTCATTAAGCAGTTCCAGGAGGTCATCACAGATTAGTTTTAAGTAAAATACAGGGAAAACATTATTATTATATGAGTTTTCTCGAGCTTCACCTTACTGACACGTCTTTAGTGTTAGTGTCTGTAGGCTTTCTCATCACATTTGTCATAAGAAACTGTGAGGTTCGTTCTAACGAGTTTGATAGCTCTAATTTTTATGTAAGTGTTCTCCATCGTCATTATTGGATGATTGTCTGTCCCACTAAGAGATCTTTGGACTTTAACCATTACAAAAGTGTCTGTTCAGACAAGAGAACATTTTCTTTACTTGTGCTCTTTCACAGAATTAAACCAACATAATTAAAGCCGTGGTACTGGTGACTTACTGTTCTTGAATAGCTTTGTCTCTGGAAGTAACAATGCCATTTTGTGCCATTAAGAGTGCCTCAGGATATTTTCCTTACATTTTCATAGCAAATTTAATACATATTTTATGTAACTAGAGTAATGTGTTAGTGAGAAGTGGTACTCCAGTTATTTGTCTAATTCTATAATAAAACCATAATTATGCTTTTATAATTATTCTGTAAATAACAGACTAAATAGGGCCTAACTTTACAAGTGACTGAATCTCATAGCTTATTTAGTGACAGGAGACACATCCCATGCCAGGTAACCTTTTGTTCAGTGGCAGTATAGCCTTACTAAGAGGTGTCAGATCTTACTGCAATCATCTTACTGCAAACATCCAATTATCTTTTTATAACTGTTACTACTTTTTAAAATTTATTTTACGACCAGCCATGCTGAAATTGTAATGAGAATTCTCAGGCTCACCTCAGCAGATAGATGGCAGAATGAACATTTTTATAACTGGAATAAAAGCTGTTGTTTTGTCACAAGGCCTTCCTATTACCTTATTTCACTTTTGTAAGGTAAGTAAGCATTACCTCAGAAGAAACTCCAAGGAACACCCCTATTTTTGTTATGTGTGTACATAAAAATCCATACACATAGACTTTTTTTTGTATTACATTTGCATATTTACTTCTCAGCTAGACTTGCTGATACCTTCTGATTATGTAATATTTCCTGGCTACATAAATTGCTTTTTCACATTTTCATTAAACCTGAGTTCATAGCAACGTTAAGGTCATCATGTTTATGTAACATAACCATGGGAGCACCTTATCAAAACTCCTTGCTGCTAAAGCAGCTTGACCTTGCATTTAATTTACTAATCAAAAGCAATCCTAGCAGGCAGTTCAAACAAAAATACCATATCTTTGTTTTCCTTTCTAAATAACAAACAAGGTCACAGTAACTGGACAAGGGGAGAGCATTTACCAAACTGCTTGGGCCTAAACTTCCCCCTTGCACTGCTGAAAATAAAATTGTAAGAGTAATTTTTAAAAACTCTTTTTTCCCCACACTAGAAATACCAGGCTTACTCTGTATTCACTATAGACTTTCTATAGTGAATACTCTGTGCTACTCCAAATAGTTTGAAGTGAGCTGCTGCTCTCAAAAACAATTGATTAGCCCTGCTCCTGAACTCTTCCTAAAGGTCTTCGTGGGCCAGTAGGGAAAGGCTGTGGATCATTCTGTGATGGCTGTCCAGTGCCAGCCACTATTTTTTTCTGAAGATTTGTGGGTTCTGCTTTGGCATGAGATTGCATTTGCCACTGTGACAGGAAGTAGGCTGTTTGCTTCCTTGGAAATCAGCTCACTGAAAATGTGCCATCACCAGAAGGGCTTCTCCAGTATAGTCCTTGTTCCTTGGTTTCTGTCCCAAGGATCCTGAGAAATAAAGTACCAGAAGGGGATTGGCCTGCTATTACTCTTAAAGTTAGTTAATCCTGGCCCTGAAAATTCTCTGGAAAAGGGGGTAGCTGAGAGAAGGCTAAATCTGAAGTGAATTGTTGTCATGTGCTGCTAATGCACTCTACAAGAAATTGTAAAAGCAGTTATCTAACACGTTGCATAGGCAGAAAGATGAATTCTGTTTTGAAGTTCACTGAAAATCAATCTTATAACAAATTCTATGTATTTGTAAGTATTGGATATTTGGAATATTTCTATTCTTAAAATGTTGTCACACCTGTTTAAAGTACTATGAGTACTTTACATAGGATACATACATAGGTAATAATGGAGATCATAAACATTAGCAGCTATCAGGGACAGGTTAAATGCTATGGAAGTTGTCCTTCCACGAGGGGAATTTGTGATCTTTGCAAATACCTCACATGCCCAAGCTGTCACCCTGAAAAATTATAGGTCACAACCAAATGAATGTAAATTTCTTCATACTGATGTGTTTTGACAGACTGTGTTCAGGATTTTATGTTAAGAATTTACGTTGTAAATATGGGCTGTGTTTCTTAAGGTTCTTGAAAGATTTAAAAAGAAGTGCAATTTACCTGCTGCAAACTGAGTAAAAACAAGCAAAATATAATCTAATTCTTCTTAGATTATAAAATAGGAAATATTGTTTGTAATATTGAACCTTATGTATACAAACTTCTAAAATGTGTAAGACCAAATACAGTCTCTACCTTTTCACAACAACTAGCAAGGTATCCCTTTTCTGAAGGGTACTTCTAATTGGGAATATTTTGGGAGGCATTTAGCTGTACTAAATATGACCTACTATGCAATAGGTCTTTAAAATAATTTATTACTTGGTGTACAGTGCACATACAGTTAATGTAAAATAGTGCAGTGGCTATAAATTTAAGAAGTCCAAAATTCTTTCTCCAGAGCAGAAGCAAAGGAGTTGTTTTACACAGGAGAGTAGTGAATTTTATTTAATGTAACTTGGAAAAAGCTATAGATGACCTAGCCACATTTTTGATTATACACTAAAGAAAGGGACAGGGAAGTGGGAAACCAAATTCAGAAAGTTGCTAGCTATGGAAGCATACTACTTTACCTTACAAGAGAATGCCTGAACAGCCAGGCTGTAGATTAATATTAGATAGATTCAATCTCAAGCCAGTCTGTGCATGCTGGATCATTGTGTAGCAAGTAATATTAGATTTAGACGTAAGATGGAATAATAACAGCAGACATTTTAGTATAATCAGAAAAAGACTTTAGAGAGAAATATGTCCACTGACTACATCAGTTCCTTGAGATGATTAGTGGGTACTGGCTCATGTCTGCTTTTCCCAAGCCTGTACTCTTCAGAAAGGTAAGTTGCATCCCAACTGCATATAAGCAGGAGTGTAGATGGTGTGGCAGAAGGTACTTCAGAAGACTTCAGATTTTCATAGCATAGTCTTCTTTGTTCTTGAACTGCTTTATCTCTTGACTGTGTTGTGCTGTTTATACAAGCCATTGGTTTGTGGTACTTGCCTAGATGTGATGTTGCTGTAACTTCACCATTGGTGAAGCTGTGATCCCAGAGTGTTTATATAAGGTTAGACTGGTTTATGTAATAAAACTTCATGAGCTAACATGAAGTGTTGTAATTTGGCATCTGTGATCATATTGTACTACAAAGTTTGAAAGAAACTGCTGTCTTGTCAAGGCTGATTTTCTTTGCCTGTTTGCTTTCATCAAGTGTTAGACCTCACTACACAGAATGTTGGCTGAGAAAATTGAACTCAGTTGTCCTATTGAGCTGAGATCAGGATTGGGTCTAGAATTTTTCTGTCTAGAGCCTGGGATATCTGACACCTGCTCTTCCATTTTCTGGGCACTTGTCCTTATTGAATAGGAGAATGATACTTTTCTTTAAGGTGTGCCAAGCCCCAGCTCGTACCTGAGGAATGACTTCAGCCTAAGTGAGTAAAATCTGAGTCTTTTCGTAGTTGCAGAAAATATAACTGCAAATCATCCATATTGAAAACAGCCAAGCTTATAGGAAATATGTTCAAGGGGAGATCCCATTTATGTTGTAGTTGATGGGGTCTGTTTATATGGCTTTCCTCTACGTAATGTTCATAACTGGCAATTGCAGTGCATAGCAGTCTACAGAGATTTGTGGGCAGCCAAGGAGGATTTGTGGATTCCTTGGCTGGTTCTAACAGGTGAATCTATATTGTGTAGGTCAGACTTGTTCTGATGGTGTCTGTAGCTTTCTTAACCTATCCTGTGATGCCTCTGTATCAGTCTCAGAGAGTTATTCTACACTGTGATGGTGCCACTCAAACCCTGCTCCCTACTACAAGTGACAACTATTCTTTGATAACAGAACCCAGTACAGGAACAACAGCTCAGTCTTGAACTCTTGCAGGTAGAAATGAATTATGTGTTTGCTCCCCTTAATATAAAAAAGAAGACTCAGAGAGGTGTTTGAGGTGCTGATATCTCCAGTGCCATATTTATGACAAATTTTGGAAATACCTCAGCTCCATCTTGCCTAAAAGTCTGTCTTTGACAGTAGCTCACAACAAATGCCTAAGAAAGAATATTAGGAGAGGAAACATAATCTTTTAGTGGTATTTCCCAGAATATTCTCCTACTCTCTTTGCATATTTCAAGAATTATCAAAGCCACTTGTCATGTCTTTGTATATGAGTTTTAGGCAGATTTCCAGGAATCTATCTACCTTACTTTTCCAATCTGGCAAAGTTCTTAACATGTAGGCTGTCTAGAGGCATCATTGCATTTGATCTGTTTACTCTTTGCCCTGAAATAATTCTGTATTGTGACGTGTTTTCAGTAGTTTTGTGTTCTAGGAAGTCCCTATGAAAACAGTGAAGGTAGTCAGGACCCGATCCTTTTCTCCCTCTTTGCCCTGGGCCTGGAATTAAGTCAAAGAATCCTTAGGCCTGGTAAATTTCCTACCATCCATTGGAAGTCAAGCTGTAATTCAGTCTGAAGTAATTTGCCAAGTAACTTCCTATTAGATGGACTAGCACATGGACACTGGACACTGGCCAGCCATGGTCTGAAATGCGATCAGAGTTGGTGGAGGCAATAATATCAAATATTTTGCTAGCTGGACTCTGTTTCCCAGGCTTGACATCTTGAAGCACACATAGTGAAAGAAAAAAATGCTGCCATTTTCTGTGTGGATATTTAGGCTGGGGTCATTCCATTGCAGATCACACATATAAATAAGATAACCTCCATACCAACTGGTGTTAAATGACTGTCTCTATTCCTGATAGTGATGGCAGAAGCCAGATTTAGGTGGCTGGGAGGAGAGGGTTTGGGATCAGGTTTTTGTTTTCATTGGGTTTTTTTGTTGGTTTTTTTCCTCAAACTCTGCTTGTGAAGGAAGAAAAGAGAAGGAAAGAACTGGCTTCTGTCTTCTGCATAAGAGGTACTGGTCTGAAAGCTGTTATCGTAGTTTACCTTGAGTAAATCAAAAAATTGTGTTGCTGTAGATGGTGGATCTAGAAGGTACCTAAAAGAAAGAAATGGAGAGAACTCCTCTATATATATATATATAATTTAAATGGATATATTGGATATTCACTAGTCTTTTCTTTACTTCTGCTAAAGAATTCATTCTTATAGAAGATGTGTGGGTTTTGAAGGAATTGAGAATATGATGAAAATCACTGCCCCTTTTTTTCCCCTTTTTTTTAATGCCTAAATCACCATTCATAGGTTGCCAGAACAGATTTCAGAATTCCTTGCACTGGTTCATTAAATAGGTAAATTAACCTTACCTGAATTAAGTAGCATGTTCCTTTACATTAATAGTTCTAAATACATGTTTTTTCAATTCTATGAAATTTTGTTTGGTATGACAGCCTCTTCTACCTTTCTGTAAGCTGCAAGCTGCTTTTTCTTAAAGACTTTTCTCTTTGTATTTTAGTGTGCATTTATCACATGTAAACCTGAACATTTAAGCTGTTAACATTTAAGCACTTATTTGACTTAGAAATATCTGACTAGTTTCTAACGCTTTAAAAGTAATCTTTCTATCAAAAGTTGACAGTTTTCAACCTTCATTTTAATACTGCTACCTCTTTGATAGTTTAATTTTCAGGAAATTGGATGTTAAACTAAAAGCTTCTTTGCATTCTGTCAGTCTTTAGCATTGTTGCTTGTAATTTTGGTTCTTTGATGCATCTGAAAGTTTTAGATGCAGTTTTTTTGACATTGATTTTGCTGTTCTTGTATCTGAGAAGTTAAAAAATTAGATGAATTTTTAAGCTTCCAAAGTATGTGTCATGAAGGCAAAGCAGCTATGAAAAGAGCCAGGTAAAGCAAATTATTGTATGATTTTGACTTGGAATATGGTTAGATATTTTCACTTTCAAAGTTTAGATCGGTGTTTTGAGCAATTCCAGTTTTAAATTTCATTCTAGTTGCATGACATCATGTGTTTCTGCACATGGAGAATTACATCAGTTAAAATTCTCTCATTGATTCCTCAGATATCCTCAGGAAGCTTTCAAGATATTCCCTAACCAGAAATTTAAGAAACTAAGCAGCTGCGGCACAAGTAGTAGGGTTGTGAAAGGATAAACAGATGGCTAAAACTTGGAAAACAGAGAGTAAAAATACATGCTAAATTTTTGCAGTGGAGAAACATAGTCTCTGTAGATCTGCAACAGTTCTGTGCTGAGACCTCTCCACGTAACACAGATCTTGCACAATGCACATCCCAAGTCTTTTCTACGATAGCACCCGTCAAAAAGGCTGTGTTGATGTTTGGAGCTCTAATATTTGAAAAGAAGTTAGAAATAGGATCAATTGAAAAGCTTCAGAAGGAGCTTCTGATTCTGCATTATGAGAAGTCCAGGTCATGGAAATGTGAGGTGTGTCAGAACAGACTAGAACAGAATACTTCAGTCAGAAGGGACCTTCATCGATCATCTAGTCCACCTGCCATGTTGTCCTTGTTGAAAGACAGAAAATCCCTCAGTATGTTTCCTTGATGCTTTCCTTACTGCATCAAAATACCATTAAAGTTACTCTAGGGAGTGTCACTCCTTGGTGTTCTTTGTTGGCCTTAAGCTTCTGAAGCTAGCTCTGTATTGTTATGACCTCAACATAAAAAAAGGATGTTCTTTTCTTTATGTTTGCATGTGTAAGCCTTACAAAAAGTGTCCCAAATTCTTTATTTTCACAGTGGCAAGTGGGTTCTGTTGTTTCAGTGTAGCAATTTGTCCTCACCTATGTGGTGGTGTTTTTGGAACCACTTCTGATACCTGCATGTGGTAGCAGCCCATGGTGGGAACTAGATGACCTTTAAGGTCCTTTCCAACCCAAACCAAGCCATTGTAGGATTTTACTGGTACTTAGTGACCTCAGTACCTTTCACACCTTACCTCAGTTGTCTTGCTGTAAAGCCACATATCAAGCACTGCACCATTTTCAAAGTCTGCAGCTCTGCTTTCAATTCACCATTGTTTAATTGGAGGTTGGGTGGTGCCATGCCATCAGCTGTTGTTAGAATACTTATGTGAGCTCACCAAAGAAAGTGGGATAGAAAAGGCAAGTTTTTCTATGCATTCTCTGGAAGGAACTGATTGAAGGTGTCAGTGGTACAAAGGCAAGTGGGTATGTTCTGTCTTGTGCGATGTTAGTGGGGCAGGGATTGGAGCATTTCTCCTGTGGACACTGGAAGGGAAAACTTCATTTTTTTGTGATTAAGATAAACTCACTCTTTGTTAAAATGTACTTGTGAATTATCCGAGGAAGGAGCACCAATACTGGTTAGGATAATTTTCCCCCTTGGTTTTGAAAGCTGCATTCATGAAAAGGGGCTTCAAAATGCAGCTAAGCAAGAATATCAGGATAAATAGGGGACTGGAGATATAACAGCCCTTTCAGCTGAGAAGCTGTGGAAGATGTTGGATGGCGTTAACAAAACCGTCAGAGATAAACTTTGTTTCTCTTCCTAGCTACAATGTGTGGTGTTTCTGAATGCTGATAGGAGAATTCCCGTATGTAATGCTGAATTAGAGTTTCACAGAGAGGAGCCTGATGAAAAGAGAGTTTATTTTTGTGGTTTCAATTAAGTCCTGTGGTAAAAAGCTGTACAGTCATCCACTTTAGTGACAGGTGCAAGGGAGATAGTGAATATTTTGGTTTTATGCTACACTTTTTCCAGTTTTTTGTAAATTAGTTGAAGCAGCTGGAAAGTGAATAGATATGTGAAAATTTTATCTCAAATGGAGTTCAATAGCTACTCAACGAATCAAGTTCTAACATGGAAAGTAAAATATTTATAGACAGTGGAAGACAATTTGTTATTTACAATATGGGAAATTTTGATGCGCTCACTTTTTCTAAAATCTTTTCTAGGAAATTAAATACCTTTCCAAAGGGACTGTTTGTTTTCTGGTTATTAAAAAAATTTAAAAATTAAAAAATAATGTCATATTGTAGCTGTGTATTGTCCTGATGTTTCTTTAATTGTTCTTATATTGGGACGTAGATTGCAGCCCTATGCTGAGTGGCTATTAAGACAGTAAGAGAACTCAGGCAGGGGGATTGATGTGGAACACCAGGACTTCATTTTTTTCCCCCTAAGCTTTTCTGGAACTTCTAGAGATACCACCTTCTATTTTATAGGTTGACTGCAGTTTCTTTTCTAGGCACATTCAGAATTTTCTCTGTTTGGGCCCTCTTTAAGTCTGTTGTTTTGAGATTCTCTGATTGTCTTACAGCCGTAAAAATCCTCTTCTGCTTTCACCTTGATTTCATATTGCTATAAAGAAAATGGAAAATGAAGCAAATATTCTATAGCTGCTGAATTCTCTGCATTGCTATAGTTTTAGTTATTTATAAAAATTTTAGTTTCTGTAAACATTTCAAAGCATCTAATTTGTAAAACTTACTTTTGGAGATTATTTTAGTGTAAATTTTCAATGCCTCTATAAGTGTACCTCTTTATAAAATCAATATCCCCCTTTTAAATATTATGTAGTTTATTAAGTGAAACATTGGGATTTTCATGTAATTTATACAAAAAAAGGCTATTGTTCCTGATCTTTAGCCCAGATTAACACAAATGCACAAGGCAGACTTTTGTTAATTTCATTCTCAAAATTATACTTTATGTTTTCATTATTAGAGTTACTCTTGATAAGAATTATCTCAACAGTTCTGTAGAAGTCAGGATTTTCTAATGACTTCAAGCATTGTTCCTTAAATTCTATCTGTCTTTCCTCTTAAGATTGAATCTTTGTTTCACAGTGCCTAAAAAGAAGCAAGACAAAGGCATCCATCTTCAATAAAAGTTACAGATATCTCCAAAGGTACCTCACTGGGTCTAGCTGAGATGGAGTCAACTCCCTGAAAAAGTTACACTATTCATACTCAGAAAAGCACTGATTTGTGGAATTGTATGTTTTCTCACAAGGATGCTTGCTATTTATGGATCCTGACTAAAGCAGGTGAAATCAAGAACTGTAATGAATTGCATGGGATCGGCTTGGGAATGAGGAGTGAGAATTGTTAGTGCTTGACATCATTACAGATGCTGCATTACAATCTACTGAAAACTGGGAAGCATCCTTCAGAGACAGCCAGTTATCAGTAGTGCTGCTTCTGCACCAAGCACGTTAAATACGTGTCTCAAAGTTTGAAACTGTTAGTGGTTCTGAGAGAGTGACACAGAACCTTCACTGCATTGCTAATTGATAATTACTCTTTCAATAAGAAAAAAAAGAATAAAACCTCATAGTTCATTTATGCTTAGTTACCTTTTGGGAATGCAAAGTACGTATAAGGCCGCTTTAGTTCATAAGGAATTGTTACACTATTAGTTACCATGTGTCCATCTGTTTGTCTTGCTATTTTTAACCTCATCTTCCTAATCGGGGCTTTACCCTCCTCTGGATCTGGTCCCTGGGCCTACACAGAACAAGTAGCTCATTTTATGTGGCATTTCCAGTAAAAACTTTTGAAAAAAAAATACATTAAGGTAGCTATGTTTTTCATAGAGGAATATAGGTAAGCATGTAAATTTTACTGTTTACTAAGTGTGGAAGAGGGACTATGAATCTGTCTTTTCTTGTCATACTTAATTTTGTAATTTCTGAATATGCCATTTAAAAATTTATATAGCCCTAAATATTTTCTATTAGTTATGTTGGGGATTTTTTTTGAAATTATAAATGAGTGTATAACACTCATATAAATATGAATTAGGTTGATATATTTTCTCCTTTTTTTTTTTGTAACCATAAAATAATTAACAAATGCAAATTACCTGATCATCTGTACTGCTATAAGAAGAAAATTTAAAGTGGAGCTATTTGACAGTACATAGACCGTGTACAAATCACTGTTTCAAATGTTGATGACTGCTGGAAAAGAAAGCAAGCTACCTAAGGCATAGACTTACTGTAAGAATATGCTGCAAGTAGAAATAATGGTACAAAACAAAGCCCAGTCTGTTCTTTTGCAGTGAATGACAAGTGAAGACTTCTCTTGCAGTGAAGACAAGATCCTTGCGATACATGAGGATATAAAATGCTACTTGAGCAGAGAGATAGAATTTAATGTAGAAGAATCTCTTTATCTTTTGGCCTGTTCTGTAGAGGTTACTTTGTATGAGTAGATGGGTGTACTAATTTCCTGTATCATCTTGGGGAGGGTACTGCTGGAAAATGTTCAATGAGTACAGTTTTGTTGCTCACAGAGGTAGTCTTTTATATCTTAAAGCCCATTCTCCTTAACCTGTATGCAACTTGCTCATTAAGCATCAAGAGCAGACATGGTATCTTCCTATAGCAGATTGACTACTAAACCAGCAGCCTCAAAATGCTCCTTCTTTGCTCAGGGTCTGTCATTTGTGGGATTTCCTCCATTAGTTTCTCCCAGAGTAAGGTCAAACTTTCCTACAGTACTTCACCAGCTGCTCATCCTGGTCTCTCAATGCATGGCCTTTACATAAAGCATTGTTACAATCTGCCTGTAGGATTGAACAACTTCCCTAGCAACAGTGCAAACACATTTTCATTCAACTCCTTCCAGTTTCTGAATGTGTAACCTGAAGGTGAGTCATTGTCTTCGCTTTTTCACAGTCACTTGGGTATCCATATCACTGCAGGAAGAGTATTCCTGTGTGCTGTTGGATGCTAAATATCACAAATGCAACACTCAGTGTCTATCTTCCCTGACTTTCCAGTCTTCAGCTAACAAGATACCCAGGAAAGCTGTCATGAAAATCAGTATGGCTGGAGGCAACTTCTCTTCTAGCCTCAGGTGTCAGAGTGCCAATCCCTCCTTGATTCAGTCTTAAAAATGGAAGGAGAACACAAATATCCAAAAATATTGCTTCTCTTCCTGTACCATTCTCAGGAGAAAAAATCCAAATATAGTCTTGACCAGATCTTTACTCCCCCAACTATTTCAGTAGCAAACAAAACTCCCATCCTTTCCACTTGTTCAGTCCTGTGGCAAGCAGTAGAAAATTGTGGGGGAATTTTGAGAGATACCTGTAAGTATTTTCACAGGCACCCACAAATGTATTGGACTATATGTCTGTTTGTCAAATGCAGCTTCATTAATTTTTTTCATCTTTCGGGGATATTATATAGAAGACAGACAAGGGGTATTAAATGGTATAAGAAATAAGAACTACTGGCTATTGGTAGCAAAGCAAGATGTCCTTGACTTAAGAAAAAGCTTAAAATCTAAGCACGTCAAGCAAAGTTAATGAGGAAAGAGAAGTACATCAAGTGTCTACTAGAACTTGCTTGAGAATATAAAAATAAAGTGGTCTGGTATTGATGGTTTTGCCAAGCCCAGAATCAGATTTTAAGGTTCCTATGAGGCAGGTAAAATCAGTTAATTATAAAGTCTAACAATGAGGATTAAAGAGAAAGAGCCCCAAAGATATGTGCACATTCTGAAAGTCTGAAAGGCTTGGCACTGACTACTTGTATGTTGCTGGATATTCTTTAAGGCCTCTTCCTATCAATATTCTAGGAAATATCAAGGATACTTCTATGGAAAATGCTAGAAAAAGTACAGATAGCTCTAAGTTATGATTAAACTGGGTATGCAGCTGGTTATACTGTGCATAAGAGGGTCCGTTCAGCAATATTTGCACCATATTTTGTGCAATAACTGACTAGAGCAATGCACTTTTAGCCTGGTTTTGGTGCTTATCTGCTGGATTAATACGCCATAACAGAGTAGGTGTGACGACCCATCCTTAAGGGGAAGTGTGGGTCATCACAGTAGGCTGGAGATGGTCAGACACCTTTTCCTTAGGAAATGTACAGTGAATTTCTGGATTTGTTTTCTGCTGGGGGGGCTGATCTGTGCCTTGGCTTTGTGTTTAGCCTTGCAGCTGTTTTCTAACAGTTGATGGACTGGGTGTTCGACTGCACAGACGAAAATTGTGTAGTTACCCACACAGTAAATGAGATGATCATACAAACTAGGAGGCAGCTGTTGTCACTTCTGATGCTGATGCAAAGCCAGTGAAGTGTGAGAAGTAAAGATGTGGCATTAAATGTTGTGAGTAAATATCAGGGAAAAAGGATTTTAGCCATACCTTCTGGTTATGGTTAAAATGAACGTATTCACTACTAGTCAATTACTTTGAGTAGTAATTAGGAAGCTATTATGAATCACAGGTTCACTAGAGGAGAAACTTGGGTATTTGTTGATAATGTTTCTTACTAAAATCAAAGTGTTTCCTATTTTGCACAACTAGAGCAGCTGAATAGAGCCTACTTCAATTTGTTGGCCATTTCCATACTACTTGGTAATTCTTTATTCTTTATTTTTCAAAATAACCTGGGATGCCAGAATGGGATGCCAAATTATAATAAACATTGCTTCAGATAGCGCTAGTATTATTTCTTGTTTAAACTGATACAATTATTTATTTTACAAGTATATTCAAACTTTGCTTAATAAGTTGGGATGTCATATGCTTGAAGACTGCCAAAATTTATCAATTTACATCTGTCAATTTTAAGTCAACACTTTTACTATGGTTACTCTGCTTGCTGTGGTTGCCTACAGCTCAGCCTCGAGGATAACCCTTCAAAATACTAGATAATACACTATTCCCATAGTTAATTTGCTCATTTCAATCAAACAGGAAATAGCTTATAGTCTGTTCCCTGGTTGATTATAGTTTCTTCTGTATTGAAAGGGCGCCACTTAGCATTTGCCTGCTTATGCCAGATGGCAAGTTCCTAATTAAATTCACTTCTCATGTGCCTAATTTTTCTACTTGCATTTTGGCAAAGCTAAAATCTCAGTAGGGCCAACAGATAGTTGGGGTGTACTAACAATATTATTATTGTTATTTTTACAGTCTTTCTTATGAATAGTAGCTTGAAAAAGATCTTATGGATCAAGAGCTGTGACTTAACCTTTGGTGCCAAGGTTCTGCTTCAGTACAAGTTCAGAATGTCAAACCAGATTCTTAAAAATTATTTTCTCTGCACTTCTACTGTTAATCTTTAAAGGCTGTTTGATTTTTTCCCACAGAAAGCAGGAGCACAAATTGTTGTTTTGTTATGGTTGTTGATAAGAAAAATAGCTTGTCCTTTTTTTTGCTTCCTTTCCACTGGCCTTCTTTTTGTCTTCTTAGAAAATTAGAAGAGGTAAAAACTCCTGAGCTGAATGTTAAGCTTCCTTTGTCTGCCCGATGAGGACAATCACCTTGATCCAGAAAAGTGACTCTGAATTAAGTACTTCAGTCTTGCATTCTGAAATATAGTTCAGTACAGATTCTTCATGGAGTGATCTTGGGAAATCATCAATTGAATTGTATTTTTTAATGTGTAGAGGGTTCACCCTGGCTGGGTGCCCAGCACCCATGAAAGCCACTCTAGCGCTTCTCTTCACAGCTGGACAGGGGAGAGAAAATATGATGAAGGTTGAGATGAAAACCAAGAAAGATCACTCGCCAAGTATTGTCATGGGGAAAACAGACTTGATTTGGGAATATTAATTGAATTTATTACTAACAAAATCCCAGTGGGATAATTAGAAGTAAAACCAAATTTTAAAAACACCTTCCCCTACCTCTCCCTTTTTCCCATCTCTACCTCCTCCTCCCTAGCAGTGCAGGGAGACAGGGAATGAGGGTTACAGTCAGTTCATCACACATTGTTATTGTTACTATTCTCGGGGAGAAGAGTCTCCCCTGCTCCAGTGTGGGGTCCCTCCTGCAGGAGACAGTTCTCCCTGAACTTCTCCACAAACTGCTGCAACGTGGGTCACTCTTCCACAGGGTGCAGTCCTTCAGGCACAGCCTGCTCCAGCCTGGGTTCCCCACAGGGTCACAAGTCCTTCCAGGAAACCTTCTCCAGTGTGAGCTCCTCTCTCCGTGGGTCTGCAGGACCCTGCCAGGAGCCTGCTCCAGCATGGGCTTCCCATGGGGTCACAGCCTCCTCTCAGGCATCCACCTGCTCCAGTGTGGATTTCTGCATCCCTGTGGATCTCCGTGGGCTGTAGGGGCACAGCTGCCACTGTCTGCATCAGAGTCTGCAGGGGAATCTCAGCTCCAGTGCCTGGAGCAGCTCCTCCCTCTCCTTCTCCACTAACCTTGGGATCTGCAGGGCTGTCCCTCTCACATGTTCTCACCCTCCTCTTCTCTGGCTTCAATTACATCTGGGCAGTAACTTTTTATAAAATTCTTAAATATGTTATCTCAGAGGCTTTACCATCATTTCTGATCAGCCCAACCTTGACCAGCAGTGTTTCCACCTTTGGAGCTATCAGGGATTGGCTCTGCTGGACATGGGGGAAGCTTCTGGCAGCTCCTCACAGGAGCCACCCCAGTAGCCCCCCACTACCAAAACCTGGCTGTGCAAACCCAATATGTAACTGTGTTTTGTTAACCAAAGATTACTCAGGACTTCAAGGTGAGAAGTTCTCTTTGTGAACTGTTTTGCAGGGTTAACTCTGTACCTGTACAATACATGTGTTAACTACTTCTGGGGAATTTAAAATTGAGGGACTCAGTTTCACAGTCAAAACTGGAAATGCTATAAAATATTGAATACTTCTGGTTTCCAGAATAATAGCTAATATATCTGTGGTTTAAGCTGTTTTACTCTATAACACTGAAAATGCTTTTTATTGTGCCTTTTCTCACCCTCCATCCCATTTTTGGCATTTTAAAGTGCTAGGGCCTCTTTTCCCTGGCATTCTTTTAGTGAGTCATAGGGTGTAGTATGATTTTGATTGCAAAATTAATAGTAATCTACTTCAAAACATCTTTGCAATGGGAACTTGTAAAAGGAAAAATCATTAATCGTTCAGTGTTTTGTAGCATAATTTTAAAGGAAAAGTAAAATTCTTTGGGAATGTTGCTTTTCCTTGGCTACCAAAAAAACCCACAAGAGATAATCAGTATTGGATAAAAGCTTTTCCTACACTGACTGCAAGACATTAATTCGTTCAGCAACAGTGAAAATGTCTGATTTCAGAGAGCACATAGTTTGGTTATATTATGGTGTATACTGTGCAAATTATGGAAGAACAGTATTTCCCTTTGCCCATTAGCAAATTCATTCTACAACATAGAAGGGTATGGCCTAACCTGGGGGCTCTTAATTTTTCTTACTTGATGTATTTATAAGACTGACTGTAGCAGAAGGAATTTGAGAAGATTGTCATTCCTTAGGGACATATAAAAATACTCTAAAAAATACAATTTCAGAAACCACAAATTTTTCAAAGAGTAAAAAAGCAGGAAGAAGCACAATAAGGGTCTAAGAGCCTGCAGCTCCAGAGGAACAGTTAAGAGGAGAAATTGCTCCTTTGACTTGCAGAGCTGCAAGTCAAATTTCACAGGTGATAAAATGGAAACCTCCTTGATACTGGAGGGAACTTCAGGGTTTTGCAAGAAAATTACTGAGGGGACAGACATCAGGTCTGAACGGACGGGTTCTTTGAGCAAAGAAAAATGGACAGGAAATTACTTGTTCATTAGCTTTCTTCTGTTTACATTCTGTCTTACCTGGCTGCTTCCTGGTTCTCTAATTTTTTTTTTTTTTTTAATTATAGTATAATCTTGAGACTTATTGTGAGGAGCTCACCATAAAGGAAAGTTTTAAGCAGATCCACTTGAAAGTTCTGTCTTATACGTGTAAATATAAACACAAATTGTCTAGAAATAGATCATGGAAACTCATTTAACTTTGTTATACAGCTTAAGCCTTCATTATTCCTGATTCCTTTTTACATGAAATATTTATCAGAATGTGTGAACAAAAGCAGTCATGTAAAATGAAAAAAAATGCAACTTCTTTTGTCTAGATTAGTGCTAAATAAAGTTTAGGATATAAATTATTTATATGCTAGTTTTGCTCATACACTGATTTATACTAACACCTTGATTTCACTTGTATCAAGATTTAATTAGGTAAATGACTGCATATTAGCTAAAACACCTTTGGATTAACTCCCTTTTCAATTCTGTGTATTTTCTTCTGTTAGCTTTTAACTGTTAGTTTTATAGAGGGTTTTTTGGAAGCACTTTTGATATTTTGTAAGCTGAACCTATGCAACAAAAGAATTTAAAGAAGTTCTGTTTAGGTCTCGTAACAAATTGTTAGGAATGTATTCACTTATTTATACTTAACAGCCAGTCTTAGCTAATCTCTTTGAGTATAAATGCTGGTCTGTAGTATGACCATCCCACAGTAACTTTTGCCTCTTGTTTAACAGGGAAGAAGCACTGTTTTAATACTGTAGCTTTACATTATTAAATAGTTTTCCATCTCTTTATCACTTTTATTGAAGACTGGAGTTTTAAGAAAATTAAACTAATGCATATTCCCTCTATGGAATTAATTTAATAGTCTGTTGCTCCAAATATAAAATTACGGTCCACTAAATTCTGGGCATTAGGTCTGTCAGGGCATGAGTTCTGGCACAATGGTTCCTGTTATAGTGTCCTGGCCAGAGCACTGTAATTTTCATATTTTCACTTCTCTTCTTCTGAATCTTTTGAAACTGGAAATATTTTTCTTTTGTGCCTTAACTTTCTTTTTTTTTTCTTTCTGGAACGGTGCATGGTGGTACTGAATGAGAAAACTATTCTAACTAAGTAGACACTGAATAACTGGATTTAAACACAGTTTTATGTGCTTTATATGCTTTTGTTTCAAATGCAAATTAGATAAATGCTTAATTTCTCAGAATTAAATATATAGTATGTTACTGAAACACAACATTTAATAATAAAATAAAATGGCAGACTTTTGTATCTCTCGATCACCAGTACTTCTGCTCTGTCAGTGAGTAGGGAAGGAAGCAAGAAAAATGAAGATATAAGAAATAGGAAGAAAGCAAACGAGAGTGATAAGCTCATCGTATTCCTTTGGGTTTGTCTCTGTACAAGCCATTATGCAATATGAGACTGTGGTTACAGAGGCAGTGCTTTCAAGACCCAATAAACCTGTTTTACCATGGAGGGACAGTCATTCAGTTTTCCGTTTCATACAGCCACCCATAACGAGTGACAGCCCTGTGTTTCACTCGAATCCTTAGAAGTCAGATATCCCAAGGAATAACAGACCATCCTGCTCCAGACATTTAGTGCATTCGAGGCTTTGCTGTTTTTTTTAGTAAGAGCCAGATGATGTAAGAAGAAATGTTATGACCAGAGAACATGAAATGTGGTTCTCTGTTGATTGTCAGTGCTGTTGACATCTGTTGTAGAGTGATTTGACATACTGTACAAAATAGAATTGTAAATACACTATTCTGCCTGTCACAGAGTACTTGCAGATGGAGCTCTGAGTAGGTGCACAGTGAATCATATCCTAAAATAAAAATCCCAATGCACAAAATAGCACACCTATTAAGAAGTGCTTTGCTCCACCCTCCTGTCCAGAATATTAGAGAATTTCATATAAATGAAAGTATGCATTTCTGTATGCTTTAAGTATACCAAAGAAAGAAACATTTTTGGTATTCTTCTTGAGGAAAAACTAATAATTAACTTCCTCAAGCTAATAGTATTTGCATTTCATGCTTGGGAGAATGCTTGAATTATACCAACAATGCAACAGAACAAAATCATTACAAATCTGCTTGGACATTTAGTGTTTGGTGGGGTTTTTTCTCCTTAGATACTAAGCTAGGCAAGATTTTCTGCTTTTAAGGTAGTGCTGTAGCAAGATCCCTCCCTTGTGTCTTCCAGTCTGCATAAGCTGCAGACTCCAAATTAATCTTTTCAGCTGGAGTCTTTGAAAGGGTCTACAGACATGAACTTTCTTGTTTGTTCTTAGAAGATAAATTTCTCCTAACTTACCCATATTCCCGGGCAGCTGTCAGGCTCATCTTTGCACAGAGTGCTGTGGTGAGCACAGAGTTCACATGCAGCTGGTCACTTGTTGTTTCACGTCTTAATTTCTTTAAAGGCTCATGCGGAATTAAACTCATGGAAGTGAAATTGTTTTTAATCAGATTGTGTGAAGATGCAATCCTAGCAGAAGATATCATTTAACACATCCTGCCCCCCTTTTAAAACCTTAACTAGCCCTCTATGACAGTTTGAAACTGTTCTATGTAAATTAATTTTGTGTCTACGTTAATTAGAAAAGAGATTGAGTAGAGCTGGTGAACAATAAATGAAAAAGATTTCTGGAGCCACTGAGTGTATTGGGGAGGAAAGGTGACAGAATGTGTCAAAAAGTGGGATAGAGAAAAGGGGTGTGGAACAGGAGCAAAAACCCAGCAGCTGAAGCAGCGATTGAGATACTGTTAGGATGATCAGGCAGTAGACCCACAGCCAGCTGTTCATGCTCACAGATAAAAAAGTTCATAGAAACCAGACCTGTTGTGCACTGACAGGTGCTGTTGGATACTTAAAAGTTCCTTTACTTTCATATTGTCTTGCTTAGTAATTTTCAGATTTTTCTCTTTTGATTTATTCTTTTTCATTCTCTAACAAAACATAAATATTCTGAGTTTCAAAGCTGCTTTGAACCTCCTTATAGATCTCATGTAACTAAATGGTCTAAGCAGATCTCCCTTAAAGCCTTACATTTGTGAGTCGTGTTTATTTTAAAAGGTTCCTATTGAAGTATTTTCCACTTTGTAACTCCTCAAAACACCTGCATATTTATAGCTTTAATTGGTGTAAGAGTAACTTTCAAATGTTTCTCTCTATTTATATGGGAAAGATATAACCCACTTTTGGCTCACTGTTTTGCTCAGGTTTAGAAGATTACATGCCATTTGAAATATTCACCGCAGCCCTATTCTTAGGAGAGGTAAGGTCTCAATCTATCAATAAATGGCCAGCTGTCTTATCCCTTACAAATTTAAAAAGCACATCAAACATAGCTGATTCAAAATGCTCTGGAGGGAAACACTAGAAAAATTCTTTCCACCAGTTGTTGCTTAATATCACATTGGAGCTTCTAACGTAGTGGGAAGTCAGCAGAACTGGAAAAAATCGGTTTTGAAAGGCTGATTTTTCTGTGGCACCATTATTCAAGCTCATGGGTAACTAAAATGCCCAAGAACAAGAATAGAGGATACGTGGATGTTTCCCCTCCGTTATTGGGAGTCCAGAGATGTCTAGTAAACAATTTTTGTATTTTCAGACCATTATTAAAAATATCCCCCACTTAAGTTGTTGTTTTGAGAATTTGGTTACTTTTTGGTTTTGTGTTTATACTTTATCCCCCAAAGTTTCTGCCATTTTGTCCTTAAATTTGCTTTTGCTACGCTACTCAACCTTTCTGAGCCTTTACCAAGGTACCTTTTAATATTTCATATGTCAAAACTCCTGTTTCATAGAATCTTTAAGGTTGAAAAAGATCTCTGATATCATCTGGAGTTACACATCCATACAACCTACTTTTAGTAATTTTAGTTATTTTTACTGTTTTCCACATAATCACGGTATTTCAGATAAATTCCATTTCCTATACAGGCTAGAATTTTCTTGTTTCCTAAATGCCCTTTGCTTACCAAATCCTTATCACCACCATCCTTTGCTTTCCGCTGCTTATCACAGTCTTTAAACACTCACAGACTTGAAAAATGTCTGACAGGACAGAACATCTTCTATGTCCTTTCTAGTTAGATGAATTACTTAAACTGATACCTGATAGTGTCTTCTCTAACACTGTGTTGTTTTGTACTTTGAGGAATACACACGTTTTTGAAAACTTACAGGGATACACCGAACTTCTGTTAAAAAAGTAGAATTGCTTAAAGTAGCAGAATCTTGAAACCATAATTTCTGTAATTTTACCCATTGTTTTTTCCTGATGTAAGTTTTCAAGTTCTTCTAGTTAGTCAGGTGCTGGTATGGGTGGACTCTGAAAATGCGAAAGATAATTATGTTTGCTTAGTTATCTTTCCAGGACGAAGTCACTAGCCATTGACTTAAAAAATCGAGTTGAAAAGGAGGGTGGCAGTTTTGGGGTGAGGAATGGGATATCAGCATTCTTGAACTGTGAAGAAAATTACTTGAGGGAGAGAAAGATTTAGATTTTGTATAAATGCAATGTAATCCTGTAATTGAGGTTATTGTTCATTATACTAATGGATTCTAATCCTATTGTTGCAACAGAAATATTTTTTATTATTTTGCATGTAGATTTTTGACTAATGTTTATTCCTCATGTACTGTAAACTCTGCTCTCATGAGCATTTTCAGTGTAAAGAGCTGTTGGATGTCCCATTGTGTTCTGCAGTTTTGAGCTCAGTGAATTTTGATCTGTCACTTGTATGATGTTGTCAGTTAAAGTAGGGAAGGCTATTTATGAATATATCTTATTTTTTCTCCATACTCAAGGAAAATTTTGCTTTCTCTTTCCCTTCTTTGCATTTAAATAGGAGGACAGCTGCCTTCAGATGGTACAGAACTCACTGACAGTTTCTCTTGCTTCAGTCCTACTTCATGAGAACTTCAGAAGTTACTAACTGAGGTATTTATTTGTTCTTTCCATTTTTTCAAGTTTTTATTTTGCAGAAATTAGTTATGTAGAAGAGCAAGACAAAGCATATCATGCATCTAGAGCAGTGAAGAGAAATCGTATATGGAAAATAGCGCAAAGTTCTGTCATAAAGAGAGATACTGGGTGATAGGATCTAATCTTTCAGTAGCTAGGCACTGTATTAGTCAATCATTTTATATGTTGAGAAATCAAATAACTATAAATATGTCAAAAGAAAACCTGTTCAAATGCAGTTAAAAACATTGGGGTTTTGAGGGTCATGTACCCAGTTTTACCTGATCCTCTGATTTTCTCCAAGAATGGGCAAAATATTTTCCAGAAAATCCCTAGGCACAAATACCCAATTACCTGAATAATGACTAAATAATGAACCTTTCAAAACTATCCATCATTTATAGGTTTCTTCCTCTAATACTTAAAAGGAATTTCAGTTAAAGAAAAGCTTTGGTGTTAACATACAAATGCTTTCCTCACAGTTTATCTTTCATACAACCCTGAGATTAAATACAAAATCAGTTTTAAAGGTATTGATAAATATTTTCTTACTGGACATATTTGTCATTTTTGGCAGATACCAGTGAATTAATTTCTTTGCATAGAAAAGAACTCCATTTGTGTAAGTAAACAGAGGATAAAGGGTTAATGGCCACGGAATTCATGAAGGGAAAAAAGTATCTTGTAAGCCTGTGATCAGCTGGATTTGTGTCAGTCCTAAATTTATGATCTGCAGCTGTTAAATGTCTGATAGGTGCTTCGTCTTCTAAAGCGTGATGACAGTGTGAACACATGGCTGAAAACAAGGAAACACTGGGCTATGAGAAATGAAATTGTCCGCACGTGGGTGATGATTGCAATGCTTCACATAGCACAAACCTTTTATTCTGGAAACCTTGCTAATGTATGTTTTAATGCTTTTTAAATTGTGGAAAGCTACTAGCACAGATTCTAGCATATCTCAGGTTGAACAGGAAGTCTGCTGGTCAGTGTCTGTGTAGGCAGTCTAATGTAAGCAGTGCCAGGCTGGAATTCTTTTTCTGTATTTGAGAACTCAAAGCTTTAATGGTATTGGGGGAAAAAGAAAAAAAAAAAGTGTTATAACTTCTATAATGTCCTCTGAAAGTATGTAATATGTGCAACTTTTTTTTTATATAGCTCTTAGTATTTATATGCATCCATGCATATATATGAATCTGTGTTTTAGATACCAAGATAGGCTTAGCTTTTTGGAAAGATTGGTAATTGTTAGTATAGTTCTTGTATAAAATTTTTATGTGCTATTATAAGTATATTATAATATGTTTATTTCCTTTTTTAAATAGACTTTTTATATGCCACCCAGTATAGATTATTGCTAGAATAATGTTAGCATTAAAATGAAAAGTTTTCAGAAAATGGACTCTTAAAATTCAGTTGGGATGTTACATATGGATTCAGAAAAGAAAGCAGAAGGCTTCTTTGCTTCTAATTTTGCATTGCGTGCTACTAGCAGCTAACTCTGATAATGGTTTTCACATGCAGGTTCTGTGGAGTGCTCACATTCTCGGGTTTTAATAAAGAGGTTGGCGTTACGTGACAGGTTGGGCATTTTAGTGCACATTATGGATTGGTTATGTCTTACAGTGTGGCAGTTCATTTCTGGAGTCACTACACAACCATTTTAGCAGTAGAATTAACCGCTTATGTCACAGATTATAATTAGCTGTGTCTGTGTGCCAGAGCAACAGGATGGAATGCAAAGCACAGCCAAACATGTGAACGAATTTTCTTCCAGTGATATTTGGCCAGGCCTAAAATATCTTACACTCCAGATCTGAAAGTAGTGGAAAAGTTAGACAATTCTCTCTTGGAAAGGGACTGGTTGTAGTTTATTCAGAAGTCCACATTGTTTCAAATCTGCAAGGTAAGTAACAATTTTTAAAATTTATTTTTATATCTTTATTAAAATGTTAGCATGTTAAATACTGAGTTCTTTTTGTTTGTTCTTTTACTTATTACATGGTTGTATTGAGCTTCTCCCCTGCCGAAGTTTCTGTGCAACGTTTCAGACTGATTTTGTTCTTATTTAAGGATTGTTTTGATGCTTATGTGATTTGTTTTAGGGCATAAATTATGTGTTCACTTTTAATTGCAAGTTTAATTTTAGATTCAGATAATTTATTTATACTTGTTTTTACAATTAAATGTAGTATTAAGTTACAGAGTTTAAACCTGCACTTCTCAAGTATTAAGAAGCTAACTCAGTATTTTTTAAATCTTTTACAATATCATGTTACTGTACTTATGTAAATATCTGATTTGCAGTAGTAAACCTCTGATGCTTGTAGCTATAGATTTCTCTCAGTTTATTTATCACATATCTTTTTATCACATAACTTTTAACAAAAGTTAAATTTAGTCAAGAATGGATCCATGGTTCTGCTGAACACTTCTGTTTGGCTTGATTGTGTGCTAAAATTCTCTCACCTGAGGAATTGTCACCAAAATAGTTTCTAACTTCTGTGAAGCATACTTGAATTAATATAGGGCATATAATTATGTGTGTACAGAACTCCTTTTGCAAGTTTGTAATCTCCTTGAATTCACATGCATTTTCTCTTGGATAATTTCACTGCCTGAAAGGAAATTACAAACTAGGTATCAGTGGATTACTGACTCATTATCAAGTGACTTATTGGATGATACTCAGTGTCTCACCACCAACAGGTGCTTGCACTGCATACTTAATCATGAATCTGAATGAGCACGTAAGTGTCTAAAACAGGATATTGCCAAAGTTTAGGAATGTGATTTTAGCGCATCAACACCAGTAAACTGTGCTCATTTTACTGAGATATGGGTGTTTTTACTATATCTGTCTTAAATCTCCTCCTGCTTGAAGAGGAGGTGAATCATGTCCTAGAAGTGTCTATCTCCATTTTCTGTGGAGGGGGCCTAGGTAAGTATGGCCGATGTTATCTGTGTTTGGAGAGATGAATTTTAGCCTGCACAGCCACTTTCAAATGAGTAATCCATTTGAGTGAACTACAGGAGCTTTGTGCCATAAAGTTCTGAAAGTTTGCCATCAGTTAAGAATTTGGAAGTTTTGTCTGTGATACAGAGTCACAAATGGTGCCTCTTTGGCTGAGATGGACCACTATTTCTCTTCTAAACAAATGTGCTATTAGATACACCCCTCTTTTCCATTATGTAATGAAGAAAAAATGGTCCTAAAATACCACCAAAGGGTAAGAATACCTGCGTGGAGATGAATTAAAAGTAAAAGGGTCTAAATTAAGCTAACCATTAGAGGGAACCACTTAAAATCTCTTTTCTAAACCTTTAAGCTTTTGCTAACAGCATGCAGCTCTTTCCTGGTTGAAAACTGTGGTTTAAAGCACGTTATATTTTGAGTTTTATTCATAAACATAAGACTTCAGTAACAATATGAAGATACAATATTCATGCTTACTGCAATAGGTTTGTAATTATACATATAATGTATGTAATAGGTAATTGTGATTATATTTAGTATTGAGAAGGCTCATGCAGAATGGATGTTTTAAGCTAAGGAGTTTTGAAGGAGCAGCTGAAAGAATGATGCACCATAGCCATTTCTTACAAACCCAAGCCTCTATCAACAGGCACATAAAGTTGGGCGTACAAAGATCCTCGTGCTTGAATAGCCTTGTGAGATTTTTTTCCTTCCTGTCGAAAGTAATGCCTTGTACATGAGATACAAATCCCAAGTCCTAACCTCTTACAGTTTTTAATTATTTTCATGACTTGGAATTAAGTAAGCTGGATTTCCTGTGGATTTATTTCTCAGAGTTGATTGTCTTACATGTTTAACGAGCAGTGGCTGAAGGTTTTTTCTAACAGAGACATTTACAAGGTCTTTCTCTCGCATCAGTTTTCTGATGTTTAATAAGGTCTTCATGCCCATTGCAGTCCCTTAATAAAGACATAAATGGGGGTTCTTATTTTCTCTGTTATTTTCAGAAAGTTTGCAGGAATATAGTATTGGAGGCCTCTGCTTATCTGTTGAATTTGCTTGAAATTGGCTAAGAAATTCAAAAGCTATTGAAGGAGGTAGGCAAAATGAATGGGAGACAGATGATTTAGACATTGACATAGGGTTTGGTTGCTTTTTTATTTATTAAACAAGGCTAAAAGCATCATGCCTGTTTGGATAACAGGTTAATTCAATATCCCGGTCAAATTTTCAGCTCGGGTAATAATATTCTCACTATTTAATTCATCTTAGCTTCGGCTACCTGGGCCAGTCTTCTCATTAAACCTTTCTGTATATCTGCCAAAAGCTGTTAAACAGCTGCTGCATTTCATGCCATGGTTGGTTATGTTTCTGTGGTGGATGAAGTCTATATAAGACTGTGAAGAGAAATATAAACTAAAATACATAAATATATTTTTAAATGGAGTGTGGTATGTACTGGAGTGTTGGATAATGCTGGTGGCAGCCATAAAACACATGGTTTTCAATAAGATAGATGTTTATTTGTGTTCTGGATATGCATATCCTGAAGGTTGCTTGTAAGAATCACGTATATATGTATTTTCAATAAAGGGATGTAGAGGTGGAATCATCTTGTAGTAATGACTGATAAAATTCTTCAGCTCCTCCTTGTTTATTTGCTGAGCTGTTAGTGCTCTGAGGAACAGAAGTTTAGTACCTTTGCTTCACCTTACCTTTTCCCAGTCTTGCAAGTGCCAGATAGTAAGTTTTATGCAGACTTTTTGCATCATTGCCTTATTAGTTGTGGATATTAGCAGCTTTCAGAAAAGGCTGTGTAGAGTAAAACAGCCTCTGTTTCATGTTAAAGTTTCACATAGGTCCTACTTTGAATTTCCAAGCTGTTAGGCCTTTCTGTGAGAAGCATACAGGCTTCTGATGGAAGCAGACATGTTTGCAAAGTTCCACTGCACCAAATTTCCTCAGTTTTAAGGAGAAGGATTTTAAGTGAGAGGCAGTAATAATAAATAAAAAACATGTTTTGGTGACTCCAGACTACTGAAAGCTGAACAAAATGGAAGAGTTTCTTTAAAAAAAATGCTCTGGAATGAAGCTGAGTCAGCAGAGCACAGCTATGGAAATAAACCCTAACCAGAGAGTAGGCTATGTTAGCAACACAGGAGATACCAAGCTCCTTCCAAATGCCTGTTCCAGTCCAGCTTTGAACTGGAATAGATGTTCTTCAGAGGTCCATTGCAGCCTAATTTTTCCTAGGATTCTCAGAATTTGTTCATATTTTCCTGATTATTCCCTTTATTGTTATTATTAATTACCTACTGGTTTTGTTTAGTCACCTGGCTGTCTTACTAGCTGGTCCACTCTGCAGTGTTTCAGAGTTCATGGAGGGGGAAGGCATTACAATTTAATAAATATGTGAGATCGGTAGCTAGCAGTATTCTCAAGCCACATAAAGTTCCTGTATATCAATGAGAATTAACTGTAATATCTGACTTGAATTTTACTTGGAAATACAAGGAAGGAAATAGATGGATTGATTCAGAACTTAAAGCTAAAAAACTAACAGTGAGTATTACTTTAATATCAACATTCCTTATGAGCTGAAAAGCCATGGGAGGATATTTGTGCAACTGGCAGAAAAGGTTGCTGTTATTGATTGCCTGAGTGAACGTTTTCACAGTAGGGATAATAAAATGATGAGGCAGATTTCAGTATGTGAAGGAAGAAGAGGTTGATTTGAGTTTGGCCTTGGTGCCAAACAAGAAAGTGAGCATGATGAACAATCCCAAAAGGCAGCATGGCTGAGGCAGAGAAGGGACTGTCGGGTTTGGTTCCCTCTGCATTCATGTAACAGTGTCCTGATACACATTGTGCCTTTGCAGTGCACCCCAAGACTTCTGGCATGTAAAAGACAGTCATATTTGAGGGCTGAAGTGGTCAAAGTTTGCTCAGAGGGTACCCAGAGCCAAGTTTTGTGTAGTATGGATGGGTGTGGCATAGAATTTTATGGAGACGGAGCCAAACTTTTTGTAGGGTGGGCAGCAAGACCAAGTTAAGACCTGGCAGTCCTGTGCTGCCCATGCTGCTTTTTAGGCTGTTTTTCTAGTCTCAGGTGCTCAAACAGACCTGATGAAGGGCCTGTACACCAAAGAACTTGCCTAACTTTAGCCCTACTGTGTAGTATAAGAAAAGAGTTTTCTTCTAGCCCCAAGGCTTTTCTTCCTTGTAATGTTCTGCTTCTAGTTTTGTTCTGTTATGGTAGGTATTTCCCATTTAATGAAAATACTGATGATGTCTGCTGAAAACTGTTACCTTGCTTAAACACAGAACTGCATTACAAAATAGTTTATTTAATTTTGAATGATTTCATGAGTAATGTAATAATTACATTCAATGCATGTGTGTAGATAATGCTTTGAAAAGCAGAAATGCAGTTCTTATATTCACAAAATTGTATAAGACTATTAATCAAGAAAAGCATTACTCGAAAAAAGCATTTCTAAGATATATTTAGTAAAACCACTGTGTTTATCTGAGTACCCTCCATTCTTTCTGAATTGAATATTTTGTTGAAATTCTGTTAGTAACAACTTTCACAATCTGTGGGAGTACTTGCTTTGTAAATATATATTCTTATTCTATTAATTGTGCTTTTAGTTAAACATCTATTGAACTGATAGTAGTGTGATTCACACTTGGTGATTTGTTTTTACTGATTATAATCACATTTATGGAAGAAAAAGCTGTATCCCTTTAGTCATATTGAAAACATCTAAAATACTATTTAAATTAAGAACATTAAATGACTGTCTTCCTGTATCAGAAATTCTAAGGTATCGAGTAACAAATGGCTTTAACTCAAGAAAAAAAATCAAAGCTAGCATTCAAAAAATTATGTAGAAATAAGCTTTGATTTTGGATTGTTTAGTAAGCAAAGCATATAAATGGCTAGAATGCTAAATGAGAAAAACAAAGGCAGCAGAAAGCAAAATTAATCTATATTCCTTTGCATTATCAAAAGATTCCATCATCTTCTGGTACCTTTTTCTTCTTTTTTTTTTTTTTTTACTTTCTTCAGCATCCCTAGGTACTTCCTATTTCTCCTCATATTTTACAATCTCCACTTTTACATCTCTTGTTCATTTCCTGAGTGTACTCACTACTTAACCTTTTTCTCTTACCCCAAGTGTCTAGTCACAGTATTTATTTTACTGTAAGTAAATTAAAATGTGGAGATTTTTTTGCATGTCCGATTTCATATTTTGTTAATTCACAGCTAAAAAGAAATAAAAACATTTATAAGACAATTTTCCCCTACCAAAAGAGATCTCAACCTTGCGGTAGATGATTTTAAATTTCAACTGAATTTAACCAGCATTTTCTTTAAATTGAAATAATAGATTCTAAAGCTTTGAGGACACTCTGCTTTTGTACACCAGAGGCTGACAAAAATCTCTCAGTTGTCTTTATGTTGCACTTTTATGTAAAGCTTTTCTGAAAAGTGATTACCTTCCAGAAATGTGTGTGACATTGTCCTTCCACTGCCAGGTAGGGAATCAAAATCTATCCTAGGCAAAGTTTAGTTGCCCAGATGGTAGAGAACAGTCCAAATCACCTGCAAACCTGGACTAGGTGAACCTGCAGACACTAAGATACAGCATTATTTATCTTTGTTCTGCCACTAGAAACTTACATACTTTTCCAGAATTTGAGTTTAGGAAAGCCTAATTTGTTTCTCTGACAATATATCAGGCTACAAAAACTGATTGATGGGTCAGGCACTACTGTCTAAATATGAGGAGTAAACAACATCTAATTGAAGTTTAAAAAGACAAGTTATACTTGTGCTCTGTGAATTTATTCCTGTGTATGCCTAAAGAATAACTTTAGAAACTGTGGACATACTTTCTGGAGAAGGTAATATGTTTGTTATTTGATCCAAATAGGGATTGTTTTCCAATTACTCAAATAAGAATCTTTAAAATGAAGGAATATGCCAAAAAATTAATCCTACATTTCACATTACACTATTTAATTTACATCAGTAAATCAACTTTCAGCTAAAGTTAAGGATTTTAGTAATATCTGCTGTTTTCCATTTTGGATTAAATACTTCATATGAAAAATTCTTCTTTGAAATACAAGGAGTATACATGTTATGTCAAATAAGAGATTTTCCTTTTAGTTTATCTTGAAATGGACCCATACTTAACATGTAGTATGGGTTCTGTTGATGCTTCATTTGTTTTTACCTCTAACTGAAAGGTCAGCTATGTCTTTCTTATAGGTTTTAATCCAAGAAGTGGTATACTGATCAAAGCCAGTATTTATACATTTTTCCATGTTCTTCATCTTCTGTGTTTCCTGCATTGCATTATTGCTTTGTCACGGTTGCTTGGAAAGAAACTTAGAGATGGTTGCTGCCTAAACAGTTGGAGTCAACATCACCAAAAAAGGCTTCTGCAGTACAAGTCTTTTGATGATTTCCTTATGTGTCTAATACGCATTTAAATTAATTGGGTTTTCCCCTGTGTCTGTAAAAATGTAAGTAATAAAGTTGTTATGACCATGACTGCAAAGCAACGGGAGCACATCATTTTGTAGTCTTTGACATTTAAAATTCATCAGAAAAGGGCAGAGGTTTAAAGTATGTAATGAGTCACAGTATACATAGGAAAGCATTTTGCTTCCCCTGTTACTGAGAAATGAATTTTGAATCTTTAGTTTAGCTACATGTGCCTCTTCAAAAAAGGTACAGTTGTTGCTTTCCAGGTGCAAGGTTAAATGATTCTATCATATTCTTGAAGGTATATATGTGATGAATCACTTGAATACGGGAGGGAACACGTGAGGATTAATTTTCATGTCCAGGCTCTATCTCTAGTTCTATTCCTTGTTTCATGTATTTTTATTTAACTATTCAAAAAAAGAAAAAGAAAAAAAAAAAAAAAGAAGCTCCACAGAATTGCAGTATAACTCCATTTACTATGTGAAATCATTTATCAAGGCTAAATAAGCTGCTTTTCAAAGCCCACAACCAACACAGGAAAGCACCACAAAAGGGAGTTATTTTGTAATTGTGCTGAAGTCTACTATATGAACTGGAAGTACAACTCTCAAGAGGTAACAGAACTCTGCCTGGAAGTAGCACTTTCATAAAAACAGCAGCAAGACAAGGAAAAAGAGGGAAAAGTTATGCCAATGTGTATGTCTTTATGTACTTAAATAGAGCTATTTCTTTTTGCTCTCACCTCTTCCTAGCTCTGACGACATGAAATACTTTTCCTGCAAACAACATTGAGGATAATGTTAAAGGGCTTTATTAAAAGCTCTCTCAAAGCAGGACTTGCTTTAGGAACGCTATTTCTACAAGATACACTTTGGCCTTACTGCTGGTGATCATTATGGTATGATAGGAAAGCTCTTCTATCACACACACAGAAAATAAAAAGAAAAAAATTTTGATAAGTATTTTTAGATAGAAAAATGTGCAATTGCTTTTTTAAAAAACATCTACATTTATTCTTTGGTAAACACACACACAAGATTATGACAGCAGAGATTCTTTCATGATTTGCCTCCATCAGAGGGATTGCTTTAATTTTCTTCACATTTATAAGGAATTTCAAGTCTTTTGATGTGTTTTCAATGACCCACACAAAGATTTTTTTCCCATTCCTTCCCCTGAGTCAGCTTTGCAATTCTGGTCTCAGTGTCACACTTCTAAGTGCGACAAATAACCAGAAAAAGCATCACAAATGACAACAAAGTTTTTAAAACTTTATGCCTGCAAGTGTTTTGAGATTTCTGGTGTTGTCTGTAGTGAAGGAAAATTGAAGGCCACAAAACAATTCTTATTTTCATTTAATGAAATGAAGAATTTATGAAATTAAGGAAATGAAATTTTGTACACAGAAATTTTAGGTTTTTCTGCAACTCAAACCAACTTGCTACCAGATCCTGTTTGCAAAGTTTAATTTCAGTGTGTTTGAAAGTAAAACTTTGTGGTTCTTTCTTTTCCTGTGATACTGTACACTGATGATAAAGGAGGAATTAAAAGTAATTGAGAGCATCCAAGTTGTACACTAACAATATAGAGCAAAAAAATCTAATTGAGAACAACAATTTGAATGGTAATACAAAGAGCATGGGATGTATCCATCCAAATATGGATATCCATATTTGTCAGATACTCAAATAAACTTCCTCTCCTAATGTCCATGACACCCAGAGACATAAAAACCACTCTAAAGTAGCCAGAATTCTGTTCAATCACCCAGGTGAAGAGTCGTACTGCTGACATGATATAATAAGAGATTGAATGTCATGACTTACAGGGAGTTCTTGGATGTTATTTCCAAATAAGTCATATGCTAAATAAGTACTATTTATTTTTGCAGGATTTTTTTTACAGTATAATCTGTTTGTAAAAGCTATGTAAAATATTACTCTACAAATTGTTGCTCTCTACTGATATTTCATTCTGGTTGAATTTTCTTTTTTTTTTTTTTTTTAATTAAACTGATAGAATTCAACTTAATGTTTTTCACCTCAAAGTTGCTGCCATCCCACTCCCCCTGCTATGTTTTTTGACTTTGCAGTCAAATTTTATTATGATAAAATAAAGGCATAGAGGTTTTCAAGATAATGAAGTTTTTTCAAGTTTAGTGGAAGTTTGTTGTGAGATAATTAGAGGAAAACTCTGTCCTGGTGTACGTTTGGTTGGCATGTGAATAATATTTACTGGGTCAGAATACACAGTTGAAACTAGCTAATACTGATGGGTGTTATATTTGGCTCAGGAAATTTTTATAAAGTACATGGATAGAGCAAAAGTAACAAGATTACTGCATTGATATGGGTACTTGACCAAACATACAAATCTGTACAGAACTAGGCCTCATCACTACTTCTGGTTATACTGCAAATTATTAATTAAGCTTTCAGTGTTTCTTTGCTGGTTTTTTGAAAGATTTTTTAGACACAATTGAAAGCAAAAGCAAACATACACAGGCCCTGTACCCTGGTCTCTTCTTATTCTGTTTGTACTGTGCAGCTAATTTTAGTTTCCTCTTTGCTGCTGGTTTAAGTGATGAGCATAAACTGGGCTTTGAGTTTGCTCTTTCTCAGCACTCTTCCCAGATGAAACACCTCCCAGCACAAATCCTGAATTTGTTTCAGAATATTATTGCTATGTTCATAAAAGATGGCCTATATGTTCAAGTACCATGTCTGAGCTGCTTCATGGTCAGAGGTAGTGAGGACCAGTCCCTCCTGTCTTGTGGCTGTTTGTAACATCTAAGAATTCCTGTGTTGGGACACTCTGAGGTATCACAAGTCAGCTATGGTGGGTTAGTATTTAGGCCATGGAGACAGAAACTCTGCTTTGTGTATACTTCCTGAATGACTTTGTATGTACCTAGACATACCTGAATCACTGTCTTGATAGTGATTTTACTTTATTTTGTCTCCATGCATTCTAGCAAAGTGGCCAGAGAAGGCAGACTTGAGTATCTTTGTCAGCAGAAGATGTGCAGAGTTGGATCATTTCTTACAATCATTTACCATTGGTGTTAAAAATTATTAAGTACTGCCAATAATATTTTTGGTGATTGATGCTGCAAGTATCTAACCTGGTACTTTACGAGAGTATTTGGAGGTGTGTTCATCCAGTCAACAGTATTCATTCAGTTCCTTTGTGGGTTACAGGTTTTTTTTATTGACTTGTATTTGTTTTTGAATATTAATACTATACATTTGAGTACTGGATATACATTGAAGATTTATATTTTGTGTGCCTGAACAGAGATATTAAAAAAGAAAATACTAATGGAATTAACATCAGTGTTCCCCACTGAGGAGGTCTGGGAAATTTCTCTATGTGCCCTTTCATTCTGGAGGCTGGCTCTGAAGAAATGTCCCAAGTGAAAAAAAAAATCAGTAGAAGATATTTTGGGAAAAATCAATAAAATTGATAGTAACGATTCTTCTGTCATCAGGACCAGATGTTATTCACTCATGTTCAGAAGGCAAAAAGTTCTTCATGTGCCTTTCTGGTAAAAAAAGCAAGATAGCATTAAACATGGCTTCATCCTAATTTTCTTCCCCAAGAACTTCTGATATGTTTAGTGTTGCTAACTGCATGATTTTAGCTTTGCTTCCATAATATATCCCCACTGTCCCTTCTTCCAAGAGCTTGAAAACAGAGTAGAATAGTGATGAGAAACACACATAAATCTTCAAATATTATGCAATTCCTATCAATTTTTATATGCAAACAGGAAGAATTTTGTTACTGTCAGAGAATACGCCCCGGCAGATTATCCCTATCTTGATATTTCGAATAAACAAAAGAGCAGTAATGTCATTTTAAGCCAAAATGTAACCTTCGTTGTGTTTAGAAATGGCTATAAAGGGATTTTAAAGGAAGAGTCTGTTATGAATAAGTAAAATGTAGAGTAAGCAAACAGAGACTATCAGATGTTTGCAAGCAATTGGGGAAGAATGTTTTGAGTTACGGCCATTGAACAGAATAATTTCCAGTAAGCTTAGGACTTCCAAAGGTATTCTGGACATCTTCCTAGTCCATTGTAATGCAATGTGAAAAACAGTTTTTCTTAAAGAACAAAGGCCAAGTCTTAAAAATACGTATTTTCTGTAGCTGTCTCTCAAGTGCTGTAATTTTCTGGACTTGCCAGTGATACTGTAAATCTAAGTGAAAGAGTTTTTCACTGGAGGAGAGTAGAGAGTTTAATGTATAATTGAGAATACAGGAATACTCCTGTAGGGCAGTCCTGCAAATGATCAGCAGACTCACATGTCATTTTCTGTCCAGCACTTTCTAGCAGGTCTGGTTGTATTGCTTTTGCAGGCACAACAGCTTGTGGTGTAAAAGTATGGTATCAAGAGTAAAAATTTTGATTTCATTAAGTGTTTGAAATATCTAATTATTTTCCAGTCTCCAACTTTCTAGTACAAAACAGAAATATATCTCTAAAGAGCCCAGTATTTTTAATCTTTGCTAGAAATTCCAGAAAATATACCATTTGGAGTTGTTATTGAAAAGGCTGTAGCAGGGAATTAAGAGCAATTTATAAATATCAGAGCATATTTCAGATTTTTTTTTCAGTTGGAATGACATCTTTTGTGCCCTACATGCAAATCAAAGTAAAAACATAAATTTCAGTTATATAGCCCTATGGAGCTACCACATGATGTGTAACAGTTCACTTCCTTTGTACAAGTTGATGAAATATTTCACATTTCAAATGAGGAATTATTCCCTTTTATAAAAGCAATGACATTTTTCTAATAAGAAGATTTGAAATTGTGTAACACACGGCATGCTTGTTCACCACACAGGGATTTTATAATCTTGGTAATTTCCTCAAGTATTACTGACTTGGGTAGCTAGATACTCAGCAAGATGTTGCTAAGTCTTGGTCTGACTAAATATGTGGTTTTAATTGTGATGTTTAACTTCTGATTTCAACTGACTTTTGTCTTGCCTGGTGGTTTTTTGTTTTTGTTTTTTTTTAGCAAAACCATAAAATTCGATGTCTGGGATAGATCACATAAAATAACACAATTTATATACTGTAGTCTGGAGCTATCACATCCTTGTCGAGTATTGGATTATATATACATATATATATATATCAATATGCATATAAACCCTGTTGAAAAATACTGAAAAATATTTAACAGGACAAGACAATATTTTGCACATGGAAAATGTGAAAATTCATTATACAAAGAACTGTAAGTAAGGAAATATTTAAATAATCTCAACACCATCTATGGATCTCAGTCTTTTATTGTTACGTGAAAACAATGGCTGTACCGACTGCTCTTTTCTCCTTCTTAAAGGATTATTTCTAAAATCTATAATAGTAATTTGAGCTCCATGGGATTTAAACAGTAGTCTCACCTGTATCACCATTCAATCATTTCTACATCAGTTATTCTAAGTTCTTTGTGGCTTTGTTTGTCTACCAAGGCAGAGTAACATGTATGTTGAAAAGGTCAGAAAAGTAATAGTTGTGAGATTTTAATTTTCTTTTTACATTACGGTACTCAAGGTCACTTAGCTGTAATGGTCGCTGAATTTCAGAGAGAAAAGGTTCACTTTTTTTTTTTTTTAATTTAAAGCACTTTCAGGCATTTCACCTAAAAGACATAGGATTTCTCATACCACAGATAAGCTACTTCTTCAAATGCCCATGAAGTATGCAAAAATTTAAAATAATTTACAAAAAGTGT
>VWZQ01009784.1:622992-639821 GCA_013397015.1 Myiagra hebetior
AAGATAGAAAACAAAGTTTAAAAAAAATTTTACGGTGAGATTCAAGAGTAGATGTATATTAGACAAGTAATATTTTATATAGCATATTATATTAATATTATTAATATTATATTCTAATAGCAACATGACATTTATATAGTATTAATGATCATGTTATTAATTTTATATAATTCTGTGCTGTCAGTGGCTGACTTTCAGCTCTGCTAAAAATGTGCAAAGCTGTTAATTGTGACCATGTCATAGTTATTATGCAAATGTGCACTGCAGGGTATGCAAACAGTTAACTAGGCCATATGAATTTCTTCACTGGTTTCCACAAATTACGCTGCAGGGAACGCAACTCTTTTCAGCTGATGACACTAGTTTACAATTCAAACTGTAATATGCTATACAACAGAAATATTTCAACAAAGCAAGGCTGGGTAAGATTAAATACAATATGATGGAAGGGTTGAAAATAATTATAAAATTTTCATCTAATCATGAGATTTTGATTTTTCCCTGCCTTTCTGGTTTTGTCTTGAAAGCTTTTCCACATGGACTCCAAAGGTTTCCCATCTTTTTCTCTGAACAGGATTGCCTTAAATGTTTTTCATCTTTCAGGAAAATACTACAACTGCACCCCTTTCCTGTTGGATAATTAGTGGACTGCTTCTGTTTTTGCAAAGACAAAAGTGTGCGTGCCTGAATGCACTAAAGTGTGAAGTCCTGGTGTGTTTCTGATGTTCATATTATATAATAATACCCATCTAGCCCAATGCAACATACATTAAAAAAATTAATGAACATAATGTTCCATGGAGATACCGTATGCAGCTCGTAAAAGTAGCTCTTACTTGCCTCAGTTGACAGGTTAATTTCAGTTCACAGCTTGTATACAATGGCACAAGAATTTTGTTTCAAGGGGTTAAAATGGGCTTTTCGCTGTACTTTTTTCATTTAGCACTATCACCTCTTTTCATCCCCACACACACAGTGAAATATTTTGCATGTGAATTAATATATTTCATGTAAAGAGGTGTCATGGTTTAGAAATGGTGTTCTCAAGTTCAGTACTCCAGCTAAAACCGTGCTGCCACTTTCTCCCCCTCCCCTCAAATTGGAAGAACAAAAGGTGAGGATCGTGGGTTGAGATAAGAACAGTTTGCTGGAAACAGCAATGAGATAAGAAAATGAACAGTAACAGCGACAATATTAGCAAGAGAAGGTATAGCACAAAGAAATTATTTGCATGGAAAGCCTGCAACAGTAAACAAATACCAACTAGTTCTTCCCAACCATGTTTTCTTGCACTGAAAGGAATGCTGTTTTCCTCAGAAGGCAGACTCCCTTCTCCCCCACCCCTGCCAATGACCTGCTGGGGTATAGAAAAACATCAGGGTCCTGGGCACACCCCCTCAACCATGCTCCCTTTCAGCTGCTGTAAAAAATTGACCTCGTCCTAGCCAAAACCAGAACAAGAGGGAAGAGTAAATGCACTGATGACTGTTTGTGAATAAGAACGTGTGTAGTACAAGCACCAGTGGTGCAAATTTCATCATGAAACCTCACCAGCTATTCTTAACTCATATTTGAAAAGGTTTTATTGAGTGCTAAGCTTTTTGTCTCTTTGCTGAAAATATAAAATGCTAATTACATAATTATTACTGGAATTACAGCTGGTTGTTAATATTAACCAACTAAGTAATTCTATAGTTAAATTATGTTTTCCAATTATGTGTTATTATCAGTTGCCTTATGACAACATGAGGAAGTACTTGAGTAACAGTTCTGAACTGTGTATTAAGGGGAATTTTATTTACGTGAACATAATGGCCATTTATGAACAAAAACAGTGAAAACATTTTTACAGTTGAAGTACGCTGAGATTACTTATTTTAATTGATATAGTATTCTGTCTTCAGTATTTCCTACAGATAAGTCATTCCTGAAAATAATACGATTAACAAGCTTTTACTCAGGCTTGCTTACCTAAGCAGGCTAACAGATAAGTTTGCAAATTCCTTTTTAAAAAACACAGCTGTCTTAAATGAATATTTCAGAGCTGTCAGAATAGCTTTTTGGACTCCATGTCCAAACCAACCTCAGTCCAACAGTAACATTAGAGATAGAGAGTTTTTCGATGTCTTTCATTAATCAATATTAATATAAAAATGTCCTGTACCTCAGAATCACTCAAATTACAGAGACCAGTTTCTAAGTCTTGCATCAAAAAGGTGGACTAGAGCTAGAGAAATGTTCTGTCATGGCTATATATTTTTAGAGGGGAGCTATAGTAACATAGTGTGAAGAACATACAGCTCTTTCATGGGCAGCTCATATGTATTACTACATGAATTTCATGCTTTACATGCAACACGTGCAATGCTCAAACACATGGGAAATCTCACAGTGTCAAAAATCTGCAGTGTTACTGATTGTTCACAAGTTTGATCTGTCATTTAAAATCTGTGGAAAATCTTTTGGCAGCTAATTAGCATTCATTGGTTTAAATCAGCAAAGAGGCAGGAATTAATTGGATTTAAATGAATCCCAGTAAAATAGATGACGACAATTAGAAAATACTTCTAAATAACAAGCTATCAGGATAGAGCTCGATCCCATGAATTCTGGCCAAATCTACAAAAATCCATAAGGAATGTGCTGAGTGTGTTGGTCCTTGAATAGGAACACCAAGAAATTCCACTTCCAATTAAGTAGTAGTTTATTCATTGTGGTACTGCTGACTTGATGCAAATAAGATGTTTTCATGGCCCATTTGAAAGATGTAAGAATTTTCATTCTGAAACTCAATTGCCATTTTATCTGCACTGTAGGTTGCCAGTACTTCTTAGTCACTGTGTGCTGCTTCCCTGTAAAATAATACGAAGATAACATTTACCAAAGTCATTGTGCATTCTGCAGGTTTCTTGCTTCTCCAACTAACTTGTGTACATCCAAGTGTTTATGTCGCCACTTCCTTCTTGGTGCCTGTTTAGTATGCTCCTACATAACCAGTTTAATGGTTTTTCCATTTACAAATCACATTTTTCATCATTGTACTAAATATTTGTTTTTCTTCTAAGAGTCTGCCTTGATTCTTGGCAGACTTCACAACAGAACTATGAGGTCTGCCTATCTAAGGCTTTCCTTTCTGCCCACCTTTCTAAGGCATCCCAAACTTATAAAAAGATTTCTCTCTGACTTCTGCAGAGAGGTCTGAGATTATTTTCCTGTGTGATTTCATCTTGTGAATATATAAGTCAGTAATATGGAAGGTTGATTCTCCCAGAAGAAACAGTCCAACAGTATCAGTTCTGAAAGGATTTCCACTGTAATTACTTGCTACTAGGATACTAATTCTCTTAAAAATCATGAAATATTATGTTAGGGAGAAAAACTTAATACTTCTCAAAGCATTCAGTTGTCTAGGCAAGCACTGCCTATTTACTATGACCAAAGCAAATTTTGGCAGTATTAATAATGCTCAGGAACAACAGAACTGTTTTCTGTCAGGAAAAAATAATTCATGCAGGGAACAATGCTGTGCTGTGAGATGTCCCCTGTAGAAATTCTGAAGGGCTGAAAACAATCACAAAACTTACAGGCTTTTTGCTGAAATGCATAATGGATTTTGACCTCACCTCATTAAGCAGCAGTACATAATACATAATGTATAAAACCCTCAACTCACAAAATAAACTTTTTACAGCAGGCTATAAATGGAACAGAGAATAGAAATCAGAAAAATCCTATCTTACTGTTAAATTACATGCTTTTGGAAATCATTGTGGTTGAAATGTCTAAAACATATGGGCATACGCATATGAGGAAGTCATCCCAGGCTCTCTTTCTTTCTCTTTTGATGAAGAGAAGTTAAACACATCTAAGGTGCTGTTCATTGGATGGCTAAAATTCTCATCTAACTTAAGGCAGATAAATAATTCCCAGCAGAGGGACCTATCTCCATTAACCATAAAGGGAGTCCAGGTTGACTGGCTCAGATATTCGGGACTAAATTGTTCATATCTAAGATTGTGAGATGAATTCCAGCCTCAGAGACCACTGTAATGAGGCTGCACAAGAACTTGAAGATATGAGAATTAATTAACTCTTTGGCAAACTGTCTTTCTACTGCAAAATTTACCTTGCAGACCTAGGGAACAGCACAAGGAGCAGGCAAAGCAGTCTGCCTTGTGAAGGGGGCATAGAAGAGATTGCGAGCAAATTCACACGCGAGTGCTCACCTCACAGAAATCGACAACGCCCTGACTGCTCACCTGTGTCCAGCAGGACCAGAAGGGATCCCTTCTCCCCCACCAGCCCCTGCACATGGCACCAGGTTGTAGAGGAGAACCTCAGAGTCCTAGCCATGCCCCTCCTGGCTACTGCAAATATTAACCGTGTCCTGGCCAGAACCAGGACATAGTTGTACTACACATGGGCAAGAACTGCACAGCTTATTTCTCAAAGTGTATCTCTGGGTGTTACCAGATGAGAGTTACTGCATCCTGTTCTCTAAGTTAGGTGTTGAGAAGAAATCTGTGTGGAAGTCAGGGTAAAGATTTGTCTAAGCATCTTACAGAACCCATTGTATGTATAAATGTCCCAATGGCGTGGCAGAGCACAGTAACAGAAATTTCAGATAAGGGGCAACTTCTGTGTGAGTAATATGGCTTACTATACAAGAATTAGGTACAAAACAGAAAAAAAATTAGTATCGACTCATATATAAACAGTATTCTGTAACCAGTACTATGTGCTTGAGTAATTCACTGAACTGAAGTACATAATCTGATATTTTTAAACAAGAATAGTTCATGTGATGAATATTAAGTAACATCTTGTAAATCTACAATGTTTTGCACTAATATTAAAGCAAGTTATTTCAGAGTCTATATTCTTCAGGAATAAATTGTTACACTGTTTTCAGCAATGAAAAAATTTACATACATAGTCTATGAGCAACTGAGACTGATAGCGGAAAAAAAATAATTATAATATTATACCATAATGTCTGTAGCAAAGTTATCTTATGAACTACCAATTATTTGGTCTAATTTTTGAATATAAATAAGAAACAAATTAAAATTTTTTGCGGATGTGCAGAAATAAGATGACTACTGCATGTATACAAAGGGATAGTGCATAGACTTCTGTTCAGTTGTAAACTTATATTTCATTCTCTGTCTTGCTAGGAAGCTGCAGGAACAAAAGATAACATCTTTCTTCAGATGAGGGTTAGAACTGAGAGCCACAAGTGTGTTACAGACACAGGATGGCTCTGCAGGAAACTTGAACAGTGCCAAGGATATAATTTGATCGGGTTTTGAAAGCTTTGTGAGCAGAGCATGGTGATCTCATTGACAGGAGGAAATTCAGAATTGAGAGCAGACCCTGTGTGAAACCTTTCTGAAGGCACTCTCATTTGGGAGCATTATACTGTAGGAAAGTGGACCAGTTTTTGGATGTGAGATGCCTGTGGGCATACCTGGCTCATAGAAGGGCTTGAACTTACAATACCTGTTTTGATTCTGACATCTATGATTGGGTTGGAGTTTTTTTGCTTTATCTCAGTATAAATGAGGCAGATATTGCCCAATGTTATTCTTGATAAATAGCTTTAGCTGCTGAGTTTTTATTCTTTTGGCCAAAATTCTAAGCTTTAATCAATGGTTTGAATTGTTGGTGATCTCTGTGCTGTAAAAGTGGAAGTTAGTGAATAATCTCATGTTTTAAGTAAGTGCAACCTTGTAAGATTCCTTTAAATTCAAACAATGCTTCTTTAAGAACTATAGTATAAAGTGAAATTGTTTAAACCCAGTAGGCAATGTTTTTAATGCTGATGTATCTTTAAATATGAGTATCTGAGATGAATTGAGAAATAATGATTTCCTGTACATCATAAAGAATAATTTCATTTTTTCGCATACATATTCTGAAGCCTAATATGTTTTGGAATATATATGTTCCAACTGATACCCAGTTGTGAGCTGTAGATTATGATATGATCCCATGAAATACTTTATTATGGGAGAATTAGAATATTATGACAAATGGGAGGAAAGTGTTGCTATTCTTTATAGGATAAAATAAATTTAAGCCTCCTGAAAACAGCAGTTAATACAGTTCATATATTAAACATCATGTTGCATGATGTAAGTTGAACAGGGCACGATGAAAATGCCTTCCAGGTAAAACTTTGTAAGAGTTTCTGGTTTCTAGCTATTACAATGTATCTTCATATTTTCCTTGGAGTTTTATATAAATATTGTCACTTAAATTAAGCAACTAAGCAGTTCTCTTTCTTTTTTCCTTTACATAGCAGATGGTACGTGAACAATACACGACAACGACACCAGGCACGAGCCTAGAGAGGCCGAAGAATGAATATATCTACAAAATTGGAATTTATGGCTGGAGAAAGCGTTGCCTCTACCTGTTTGTTCTCCTTCTGCTTATCATCCTAGTTGTGAATTTTTCTTTGACAATTTGGATTCTTAAAGTGATGTGGTTTTCCCCAGTAAGTGTCCTCTTTAATTTCCATTCTTGTCTTCTCTTCCCTGCCTCACCACTTCACTTATTTTGTATGTACACCAGCTTCTCTGTAGGTAATGGATGGTTCTATTTTCTTTCTTCTCAACTGTGATTTGTACTTTGGTTGAAAGTATGTTAGAAAAATGTATCTTTGAACATACTTCCTCATATGTAATTTCTATATTGGTAATGATTTTTGAAAGATTGAGGTTGTTGATGCTTTACATTGCAGTGAATTCTAACCATTCTATGAGAATGTATTTTACTGTTGTCTCATAGTCTCTGTTTGGTTGATATTTTATAAATGTGTTTGCTGTAATTTTATCTCATACAGAATTCCTTAGTTAAAATATTGCTGACAGTTGCTGTGGTTTTTTAGCTTCTTTCTCCTATTTATCAGCATCTAAAATTTAACAATTTATTTGCCCAATTAATTACAGCTCAGAGGTAATTATCACTACTTCATGCTTGAGGCTAAGCAGCTATATAATTCAGAAATAAATTTAATAACTTTCTACTGTCATATATATTTTAATATTTGTAATGTAATTTTGCATGTAGTAGATTAAAGGGTAAGTTTCAGAAGTCTGCAAGATATGATTTTAGTCAGAATGCAATAAAATGCATCAGTGAATATTGAAGCTAAGCTAATTTGCTCCTAACATGCAGTTGTGATACACAGATTATTTGAATTGACTTGTTAAAAGAAAAACAATAATAATAAATTCCTACAGCTCTGCCATGGCTACTGAAGAAAGTTTCTGTTATTAAACCTCTGTCACTAAGTGAAGACCACTTTATCTTATTATAAATATTTCCATACTTGGTAAAAAGAAAGTATGTTAACTTCAAGTCCTACTTACTAATACAGTCTTTAGTGCTGGAATTCCCGTGAAAGATCTTCCCCCACATAAATTCTTTACAGCACTGTTACTGTCATACAGATTACAGTGCAGAACATCTTATATCACACATAATTTTTCTCTTATGCAGTTCACGTGGAAGATATGCTTTTAGTGCCTGCACATCATAAATCACAGAGAACATGAAAATTGTTTTCTGTGCGGCTCAGGGTTTTATTTTTGAGGAGTTTTAAAAATTATTTTATATTGGTTTGATTTCTAGGTATGAGCCTGGGTATTTCTTCTCTGATACCACTGAGGACTGAAAAAAATAACATTAGAAAGTCTGCTTCTAGGAATGTCAATCTCCTCATAGTTGCCTGTGTGGAAGGCACCAAATGCCTTTATCTACTAAGGGACAGTGTCCTGCTTTTGCAACAAGAGCAGTGGAGTAACAGCTGCAGCAATGCAGGTTTACATTCTTTCACAGAGTGGGCTATGAATGCCTCGATTACAAGAAATTTCCTAATTCTGTGTTAAAGAATCTGTATGCCTGACACACCCAAATGGATAGTGACTTAACTGTAATGCCCTCATTAATTTGGGATAATTTTAGGGAAATACCAAAATCTGGCTAAATATCAACTGTAAATACATTTCTGCAAAGTGTGCATATATGTCACAATCCTCACTAAAGTACAAGTGACGTTGTTAAGAACGGAGAACGTTTTTTACTGGGTGTTGTTTTAATAGACTACACCTCTCAAGACAAGAAGTAACTCTGAGGATACCAGGAATACCACCCAGAGAATCACAGAGAAGCACTGATAGCCACTGAGTCTAAGAAAGATGTTTACTGCATGTTCAAAGTCTGGAAGTATAACTGAAGCATCACAGTCCTTTCCTGTGTAGAAGGAAACACCAGCTGTGAAGAATTAGTGTAACAGTCACAGAAATTACCAATATTACCGTAAAACCCTTTTCCTGATGGAATTAAGCATTTATGCCTCCAAGGTTTTTGGTACTGTTTGAAAAGTGAGGTATCAATATAGTGTCAGAATTAGATTTTTATGATTCGTGAGTTCCAAGCTGGACACGTATTTTCTATTTAGGAAATGAGTTGATTCAGGTATATCACACTTATCCAATTAAGCGTTCCCATGATTGGGAAGAGTTTAAAAGTAATTTTGAAATATTATCCTCTACAATCATCAGTTATTTAGCAAATGTTAATGTCAACTGTGATAACACTTATATTTATTAATTATGTTTTAAGTCTATTGTGTAGCGATTAAAGGACTTCCTATGTTTAATACTCATAATAAATATTGTCTTTTTAGCTAATACTTTAAAAACATTTGATCCTAGTTTTAAAAAAAATCATTAAGATCACTCTTAACAAGATCACTCTTAGCAGTATTGAAATATTGATAGCTAGTAAGATATTAACAGCTTTTTTCTCTAAAATAATACAAGAAACAAGTTGTATCCTCACTAAGGTTGAAAAAACACATATTTAGAAAAAACACAGCAGACATTTTTAAATACATTTTTTATATTAGAGTCCTGAAGAAGGTTTATGCTCAAAGAAAGCTTTAAACATACCATGACTGCAGTATGTAACTGTATTAGGAAAACAGTTTTTCAGTAACAGGGGCATTGGTGCTTTAGTGGTTGATCGATGTGGTTGTATAGCACAGCCCTTTCATAAACACACTCAGAGCTGACAAACTTGTTATTTAGACATCAAAATTTGTTTTGTTATATAAAAAGTGTTCTTTTTTTCTATAAAGCATCCCTGACTCTTCCAATAAGTAATAACTTGCAGTATACAAAAATCACATGCTATGTCTATTAAGAGATCCAGATTAAAATAATAATTAAATTATGAACAGAGCTTGAAGAAGCTCTGGCATTGAATTTATCCATGCACACATCCTACCTTAACCCTCATAAAACCAGACAGTGTGATAAATACTAGCAAAGAAACTAAGCTGATAAAGGAGAACATGAACCAGACATAGAAGTACTGCAAGATGAATAGATTTTGATCTCCTTGTGAGAATTTGGAATGATGAAAGACAGAAACTTTTCTATGCTCTATTGTTTGAGAGGCTTTCAGCATTAAATGTAAATGACTAAATTGAACAGAATTTCATTGTTTCATTTCATGTCATAAAAGCTAGACTATATAGAGAACAGAGACTAGAACAGAGAATATATTCCTGCCCCAATTAAAAAACATAAGAGCATCTCGAATTGTGCACATTAATTCACAGGTATCAGATGTGTCTCATTCATTGTTTTCTTTTTCTGTTTTGGAGTTCAGAGGGACCGGGTCTCAAGTTTTCTTTGTGGGGATGAGAAAAGAAACCTGTGAATTCATTATATTCAGCTGTTTCAGAGAAGGCATTCAAATAATTATACATTGAGCTTGGTGGATAAGGTGAAATAGAGTAATTTAAAAACTAGCATTATTTTTGCACGAAAATCAGTTTGAAAAAAGGTTGGTTTTTTGCCCTTGGACAACATACCACATTTTTCATGTAATGGAGTTTTCAGATTCTGTTTTCAACATAATGAGGCTTTCTGAGCACTAGAGGGGACTGCTAGTTTTAAGAGTTTAGAAACTAAGAGTCTTAAGGGATTTAGGACTGCAAGGATGTTAGATGTCCTGTGAAAAATTCTGAAGAATCCAGTAGGTCTGAAAGAGGGGAACTTCAATGTCTCTGATATCTGCTGAAAGACAAGTGTGGCAGGATGAAAGCAATGAAGATTTCTAGAGGGTGTCAGCAATAACTTCTGGATAGGACAATTAAAGGTGGCACGCAGCTGGATCTGCTACTCACAGGATCCCATGAAAGCCAGATCTGAAGGGTAAAGTTACCCAGAAAAGCTCGATCAAGTTTAAGGACTGTATCCTCCAAATGTAGGAATGATCAGTCCTGATACTCAGGAAAATAAATATCCTGGCTTAGCTAGGCAAGTTACTTTTGATGGAGCTTCAATGCAAAAAGCAGTATAGAAGAGCTGGAAGCAGATACAGGCTACAAAGAAGAAATTTAGAAACATTGGGCCAGGAAATGTGTCAGGCTTTCTGTGCCAGGAATGCCAAAGCTCAGCTTCAGTTAAGAATTACAAAGGGCAAATGGCAACAAGATGGTCTGCATCCATTGGTGCAGAGAGAACTGATTCTCTTGCAAAGCCACCCTCTGCAATGGTTTTGGAGACTGGGCAGATCCTCAGTGACTGGGGGAATGTAAGTGTTGCACTTGTCTTTAAAAAAAGAGGCCATGGGTTTACCAGGGGTGAATGATGCCTCACCAATCTGATTGCCATTTTATGATAAAATGTCTGGAATTACAGATGATGGGAAGACACAAAATATCACTTCCCTTGACTTCAGCAAGGGTTCTGACTCTCTCTCACAATATTCCTGTACTCTAGTTAGAGCATTACAGCCACAAAGAGTGCACAAACAGATAAGTATAAAATAATATACTACCTGGGGAGTCGGGCTCGGAAGGTAGATGCTAATGTGTTGTGGTCTACATGGAGGGCAGTAGTAAGCATTGCAGTTGTCTTGTCCTGGGCCTTGTCCTTTTCAAAAACTTTATCAATGACTTGGAAGAGGTGATAGGATGCTTGCACAATAAATTAGCAGGTTGTACCAGTTTGGGGGTACCCATTCAATCCTTCCAAGGCTCAGGCTGGAGGTCACACTAGCCCTAGTCCAGGATTGTCCAGTGCTCTAAAACTCAGGTGTGAAAAATGTGCCTGATCAGATGATTACCATTCCTGATGCCCTAGCAAATCCTCAGGAACCCCTCATTAATTCAGTTATTTTGTTATTTAGGTTCTGCTACATTATCGTAACACCAGGACAGTTGTGTGCCAAAGATTATTTCTAACATTTTTTAGACTCTGATGGAGAAACCCATGTTTTCCATGGATTTTAGTGGATCCCCAGCTATCACAGTCTCCTGGATAGGAAAGGAAATGGCACTGTATTTCGTAGTGATATGGACAGATAGTAATGCAACTCCAGTGCTCACCAGAATAACTAGTCTTTCTTTAATGTGGAGTTTCCTCTGACAAAAATTTTAAGCACAGTGTAAGAGAAGTAGACAGGTTTTTATCATTTTAGATGCACTGTTATTCAAACAGTTCAAATCTGCACTCAATCTCAAGTTCTCCTGCAATCCATATCAAGTTCTCCTGCCATCCGTACCAGACCTTACTTGGGTTTGAGTCTAACAAGAAGAAAGTCAAGTCCTAATACTAAGACTTAGAATAACCCCTGAGTCACTTTATCATGACAGGGAGTAACTTGCTCTGGGGAGGGCCAAGCACACCATGTCCAGTCCAACAATGCATATGCTAAGCATGATTATTCCTAAGAACAGGACAAATATTTAGCCTGCACCTCAGCTGGACATAGAGACAAAGGCAACAAGAACTGAGAGGGTTTCTGCACATTTAAGGTGGATTGTGGGCTTTTAGTTTCTCTGTTATGCACATAAATTTCTGGCACTGGAATAAATAGGGGAATTGCCACAGTTATACAAAAACATACAGGGTTTTCCAGATATTATTGACAGATGTTTTCTTCTTTTGGCTTACTTTTAATTAGTGAGTACTGTACCTGTGTAGCCATTCCGAGAAACTTTTATCACAGACAGAGCACCTTTCTAAACTTTTAGGGTTCTCATTAAAAATCAATATAGATAAAGCATTAAAAAATATTTTTAAATTATTTTTCAAAGTTTTCTGTAAGGCAGTAGTAATTTGTTGATAGTTCATTTAATAAGACATGTTGAAAAGCAAATTATGGGTAATCTTGCTATATATACATATTAGTTGACTGATAATGATACTGGTCTAAATCTATAAATACTACATGTATTTTGAAATTTAAAAAACTGATTTTGTAATAAAATACTTGTGTTAACAACTGTTTAAGAACTTGATAAATTCAGGCACCGAAGATGGAGGGAATTACTTAAGGAAATATAAAAATATGAAGCTAGGAATGTGATGAATTGAGAAAGCAAAATTTTAACTGAAAATCAGGTAACACTTTCTGACAGTGAGACTTAATAGACTGTGTAATAATATATCTTATTAAATTGGAGATGCTCAATCATTTGGGACACCTAAAACTAGACCAGAAAACGATGAAAATGTACGGTAAAGATCACTTACTCACAGCAAGAGTTCTCCTTCACTAAAGACATACATCACTGGACTAGTACAGCCTTTCCGTGCATTTCGTGATTAACAGTGGGTGCTCCATAGAATTAGTTGCTATTCTGAGAATGTTGCATTACCTTAATACTAAAATGAAATAAATTATTTAATTATTCAGAAATTCCCATCCAAATATTCATGTCAGAACATGAACATTCTGTAGTTTCTATCCTGAATAATCCTAAACTGTATTTTGCTACTTTTCTGTTAAGCTAAATACAACTTGCCTCCAAACAGGCTACAGTCATTTCCATTGTCTCTATCAGACAGTGAATATTTAAATATTTTATCCAAGGAGTAATAGTTGAATAGAAAGATATTGAGATACTTACTGGAGAAAGCTGTTGCCAAAGAAAGTAAGACTTTTCAGTAGTGATACATATTTTCATATAAATATAATGCATTTTCTTAAAGCATTTGGTTAATCTGAATTATATTATGAATTGAATCGTGTATGTAGAAGGGTGTGGAGGAACACCTGTTTAAAGTGTACTGTTGGAATAATTTAATTTTATTTTTAATAATTTTTTTGTAACTCTTGATACTGATCAAGAGTTACAAAAAATCTGAGTACACTGAGATTAGAGTGTACATGCAAGTTTAAGAACTGGATTTAAGAAAATCCTTTTGACAACCTTTACAAATCAAAGGAAAATATTTAATTCAATTTCTTTAGTAAGTTGCATAATTGCGAATGTTAATATAATAAAATTAATTACCCAACTTATAAAAACTTAATTCCTGAATTCCACTTGTAGCAGTGGAAGTAGCAGTCTGTTTTCCTAACTCAGAAGATGTAATGCCAGATATAATGGCATTTTAAAATATCTGTGCAGTAAAGAACCAAAGTCAGAATTTGGTCCTTGCTGAACAAGGCAATGAAGCTAGAACTGAATCTGTTTTGAGAATATATTTTTTCTTCTTGAGTAACACCTGTTTTAATTAATGCTTTAAATAAGGAAGTTTGTTATTCTAAATATCAGGACAAAGATAAAAGAGGATCTGAAAATATCTTGACAGAATGCATCTTAAATATGAATCCTATTTTATGAAAGAAATGTTATAAATGGTATAAGCAAACATCAGTGGTTTGATAATTTGCATAATTCATAGCTGTTTTCTTAAAAAATCTGTTGAATTCGAAGTGGCCATCCACTTTTCTAAATCATGAAATATTATCTACCCCTTTTTAGTTTTGTCTGCAAATGGTGTTTTAGTTTTTATCCAGCCCTAAGCCAGGTGAGACTAACTTCTATACCAGGAGTGCTTGCTGTTGTCAAGGGCTCTGATTTGACTAATGTCTTTGGCTGAAATGACTCCACTGTCATCTAAGCAGATGAGTCAGATAACCTCTGTCTGAGCCCAGCAAATACAGTCCTCACAACTGAAAATGAGATGAGGCATCAGTAATGTTATTATACCAAGCACGTCCTTAGCTCCAAAATTGATATTGTAAGTCAAACAGAGAGTTTCATCAGATTCATTACCAATCCTGTTTTGCTGATTGCTCTTTAACAATCTCTACCCACAGTCCTATTATCTCAATGAAACAGTACACTCTTGTTTGCAAAGCAAGTTCTCTAAATAGTAATTGCTGCAAGAAGTACTGCAGTGCAAGCTGGATCTATAAAGCCATTAATTGAACTAGCTTTGGGGCACAACAAGCAATGTCTTGGTCTGAACTTGCCAAGGTCTTTCCCTGGACTGGCCTAGAAGGAGGATGTAAGGATCCTACAAGAAAGAAAAGGATTGGACTGAGTGGAAATGCTGCATCCTCTCTGTTCTGAAGTTAATATCATTAGCAGTTTCATTCAGCCGCTACAGCGTGTGTGGACTTTTAATACATGGAGAAGTTGAATATTCAGGGTGCAGATACTGCAAATCAAACATGCTTTTAACTCCTGAGCCAAAAGCTACTTGATTTGAATTGAATGTGTGTTAAAACTAACATTTGAATCAGCTTAAGAATTTTATTGGTGTAACCATGCTAATATAAGGGTTGGCCTGTCTTTCCAGTATTTAATCTCTCCCCAGAAGGAGAAAATACGCATCCTCCCATGCTGCTATTAGCTGATACACAGACCAGAAGTTCAATTTCTCTTATTCAGAGAAGTCTGAGGTCTGCATTTGAGTCTAATGCTGAGAAGGTGCAGAAACAGTTATGATGTTATGTGATGTGACATAGGATATGATGAGTGGTTGACCAAATATAGTGAGCCCACGTGTATATCAGTTTCAATGTTGGTAGGAAAGCACAAGCTATAGTTATTGACTGAATTTAGGTGACTAGACATACTCATTGTAAACTGAATGAATGTCCCCCATGCCTCAAGCTCATTTCTAAGGGCCACATGCCTACAGAATCAGCCCTTCATTGTCATGTTACTGGGAGATAAATCCCAAATACATCATCTGATGCTCCTTTGATTCCATATGCCATAAGGCAGCATGAGGCTCATACCTGAGAGCAAGTCACTGTGAGTGCAAGAGCCCTAGAACTACATCTGCTTGTTTTCCACTCCTAGTAGTCTAGAACCTGCGTTTAGAGTCCAAGAGAATGATAACACATCCAAGATGGTCCTCCCATCCAGGTACTCCACAACACAATGCATCTTACCTAGGATACTGCAGTGGTGGCTACTCATTTCAGCTGGTTTGGAGTATCCCTATGTTGATAATTCACTGAAAAGCCAGATGGCAACTGTCTTTCAGACTAGGACATCTCAATCAATGAGTCTTTTGATGAGCTTTTATGAGGGTTCAGAGATTGAAATTTTTTGTAGAAGGCCTTGTCTCTGTTTCTTCAAGCACTTAGCTGCTTGGGAGCATTTTCAGATTATGAAAAAATGCTTCTACTGCAGTTGAAGACATCCTGTTGCTCCAGTTAGGATCAGTGAAGCGGTTCTGAAATGAAAACTGGTCACACCTTTGTGAGCACTAATGCTAAGCTGCAACTTTGGTGCATAAGGGTTTGGCAGCTGCCAGCAGTTTCCACGCTAGTCAACTCCTTGCAGCAATAAAACCTGATTGCTGTCTACAGAGATGCCATTTCATCCTTGCCTTCTGTACAGCTGCGTCCCTGCCTCGCTGAGGGCTTTGAGTAATTACAAAATGTGAGTCTCAGCTTTATCTGTATGTGCAACAATGTGTTCCAGCTCAGGGCCAGCAAATGCAACCAGTGACAGTCACCAGCATCAAGATAACCAGAATCCAGACCTGACCTACATCTCCTGTATTTAATGAAGCACTCTTTTTACCCCCACCCTAAGCAACAGCTTGTTGTATAACTGCATCAAAGTCCACTCCTAACTGATATTTGGTCCCTTTCCTCAAGTCAATAGAAATATTTTTATTCAATTTTTTGAATAGGAACAGAATCAAATCCTTGAAACAGCATCAAGTTTGTTCATCACTGAGGAAGTTGCAATACTCAGTAAATAGTAATTGGTAATGTAAGAAGCAGAGTGGTTGTTGAGAGAACATTATGTGTAACTATTATGCTCTGCCTTTTCATGGAACTTAGCATTGGATCTCAGTGCATTAGGGTAGTTGTTTATTCTAAATCCCTCTCTTTTATATTCCATGTATATTCCATATTCCATTTGCCAGTTATAAAAGGGGCATAATATAATTCCCCTATCTCACAGTACTGCATAACTCAGTACTTTTACAATCTTAAGATGCTCAAATATCGTGGTACTAAGAACATAATAATTGTTTACGGTCACAAAGGTAATAGAAGTGAGGATCATTATATGAAATCCACATTTTTATTGTTTGCATGCATGTTACAAAGTTTATGTTAGTCCTCACAGATAGTCATTTATGCACATAACCCAAATCTAAATTTCCCTGGGTTTGCACTTCCCAAGTGGTCAATGAGAGTGGATAATGAGGCAGTTAGGCAAATATATGAGAATGTGAGCTTTGTGTCAGTGCTTAAATTAAATAACTGGTGAAGAAAATAGGGCATACTGGAGGACATACTTATACAAAGTAATCATTAATGATATGATTGGATTTATTGAAAAAATAGGAACTTTTAGATAAGTTAAAAGTGCTGAGTTTTGTCATATGCCATATTATTCTTTATGTCAAAGCCATTTCTTTGTTTATATAGCACATTCACAATAATCATTGCTGGGAAACCTGGATCTGTTAGAATGAGTGCTGAATAAATTGCATAATTTTTTTTCCACAATTTCTTTTTTTTTTTTTTTT
>VWZQ01009784.1:639829-657869 GCA_013397015.1 Myiagra hebetior
TTTTTTTGTCTTTACTAACAATTTCTTCCTGCCAAAGGCAGGACAGAGATTGCCACCCAGGAATTTGTTAATTTTCCCAAGTCTGCTTCAGAGCAAGAATTAATTGCTACTTCTTCCTCTGCCTTCTTAAATTTCAGATTTGTCAATGTCATTTTTTTGTACTTACTCTATAGTATACTACTTATTTAGATCTTTATATTCCATAAAAATATGCAAACTCTGTTTGAACCTGATAGCTAATATAACCTACTTTCACCTGATGGGAAAGGGCATGAGGTCAGAGCAAATAATCAAACCCTAAATTTGGTTAATAAAAGAGGAGATACTTTTTGGTGATATTTCTTTAGAATATCCTGATATTTCACATCATATTTTTCAAAAGTGTTTGTCTTAAAACCTGTGTGTCTTTATAATGTTGGAGTGTTGAAGGTTAGAAAAAAACTGTCCATAGTGTTTGCTAGAAAACATATTTCTAAATCAGTCAATGCTGGCTAGGAATTGTCATTATAAAAGCTTGTCTTAGGTGTTATTTTAGTTTTGCCTTATGGGATATATCAGTATATACTGGATACCTTTTAAAAGTTTTGCAATGGTCTAGAATTTGGAAACTGTATCTGTTTCCACTGAGAAAAGTCAGTGCATTATATATTTCAAAACAGTAAAATATTTGACCCTGGAAAACAGATTCCATAAATAGCTGTTCTAAAAGCCTCTTTCCTGAAGAAAGTCTTGCTGAGGAAGAATCGTAGTTGTACTCTGCAGTGGAGTGAATGAATGTTTCTTACCTTATGGAATTTAAGCAAAGCTTGTTTCTCTCTTTGTCTCCTTTCAGGTCTGCTAAAAAAATAGCTATGATTTTTCATTGAAGGCTGGTTTGATATGTTGCTTAGCCATTACATATATACATATATAATCTGATTAGTCAGAACATGTATTTGAAAACAATTACCATCTCTTCAATTATAACTTTTATCAGTGGTAAGCATAATTCATTAGATGAGCAATTTATTGATGTATAATCAGTGGCCTGTTATGTATCTTTTTTGCTTACATGGAGAACAACCAGAAAACTATTTGGAGTGGAAATTTTTTTGGGGGTTATTGGTTTTTCTTTCACCCTTCCACCTACTCCTTGTAGTTTGCAGCAGTTTTCCTGAAATATTTTTACTTGGCTAAGCTGGAAGGCTGTTTTTGTTTGGGGTTTTTTGCAAGTTTTCTGTCACTCTTTATGTCAAGAAAAAGGGTTAATCCTTTAGAAATTAGCTCAATACCTATGAAATACCTTGCAGCTGAAGCCTGCAAGCCTTCAGATGTACTTACTGAAGTAATTCCTTGCTCATTTTTCACATTATCAATTCTATGATAATGATGAAAGAAAGTAGAATGACAGAAAGGAGATATCAGCTGGAAAGAATAATTGGGCTAAAAGCAGGAGGGACTGGTGAAGAAAGGATGAGGAAAGTACAAAAACTGAGAAGCAGGTGATAGAGAAAAAGCTAATGATAATAAGATATAGAGCCTTGACCTACAATTAGAGGAGAAAAAAACTGAACCAGTTAATTAAAACCTAATTAAAAAGAAGTATTTGTTGAAAATGGAAGCAAATAAAAATCCCTCCTTGCCTGTTCTGTAGGCTTTTATTATTGATAGAATGAACCCTGAGATGTTAATGTAAGTTTTGTTTTATGTGAGTACTCATATGTAAGAGTTTATTGTTCATTACATTTTTAGAAGGCAAGTACAGAAGCTGTTTCAGCACAGCCAATACAAATGCACTTCTTTTTTATTTAATGACTATAATACTGTNTTTCTCACGGAAAATTACTCCTGGAAAAAATAAGGAATTCCCAAAATGTTAAATGCATTACAAATGGTATATTTATCAGTAGATTCGAGGCTAGCAGCTCTGAAAATGTTCAATTCATGAAAAGAGTACAAAATAAATACAGCAACAATAATAAAATGTGCATAATTCTCGCATCTTCTCCTCAGACTGGAATGGGACACCTGCGTGTTACAAAAGAAGGCCTTCGACTGGAAGGGGAATCTGAATTCTTATTCCCTCTTTATGCCAAAGAAATCCATTCGAGAGTGGTAAGTGGGTAATCTTTCAATAATGCTAAATAAAATTAATGCACTTTTGAATAACTGAACTTAAGCAAAGTCCAGGCATCTGTCATGGAACCGTAAAGATGTATGCATGTGTGTATATCTGTGTACATACATATTTCTGCACATTTTACAAGGTCAGTGTTATGATGCTTTGTCAGAATTAACATTTATCTCTTAGGCGTGTGATAAGCAGTTCAAACAGGAATTATAAATGTTATCATATATAATTCATGCTAAACCTTTGAGAGTGTATAGAAAGCTGTTCATTATTTTTACTGAGATTATTTTTTAATATAGGTTTCCCTAGGAAACTGCTTGTTTTGTTTATTCATCCACTACAGAATAGTTTCAATATCTCTAAAATTAGTGGATCCCAATGGAAAAGTTATGATTTCTATAAAATATATTGGTTTTGTCACTTCAAGGACAGTGCAATATATGGTGTGTTTATGTATTTATGTATATAAAATCTACAAGTCTAAATAGAAGGACTTAGTATTTAATCTAGTTTACCTAGACAGAAAAGTTTGTTGTTCTTACTACTAGTGAGGTAAAAAAGGAATACCATACTTGGTAAAATATTTATCAAAATTATTAACTTTAAAATGTCCCTGAGAATGGGAATGGTATGGAAGTAGTGGGTTTAGGAAAAGGAAGAGAGAATCTGATTTGGATTTTAATTATCCAGACGAACTTTGAAACTTATTCCAGTGAATTTTTTATGGAGAGATATCTGCTTCTGGCCAATAAAATAAATATTTTTTGGAACAATTGTCCATAGTCTAACATCTCACAAAATAAAGTTTTATGTTTTGCAAACATTATCATCAATGTGAAGAAATAACCCATTATGAGACTTTTCTGAACCTAGGGAAAAAGTTAGTGTTTGTGTTGCTGTAGCAAGAGAAAATGTAAATAAAATTATCAGAATGATGTTGTTAACATGCTTGATTACTAAAATTCAAGTAATTCCAACATATTTTACTCATATTAAGCTTTTCTTTGTTTCTGCAACAAGTATTTCCAGTTTCAGGAACAGCTCTTAATTAAGACAGTGAAATTCCATTACTATAGCTGTACTTTCATTTAGTTTCGTATTCTGTATTATTTTCTGCCTCACAGGCAGTGGGAAAACTATTTATGTGCTTAGATGTATTTCCCCTGAGGTTGTTTATCCAGTAAGAGATGTAACTTTTTAAGACCAGCACAGCTAATGCTTAAGAACTCCCTCTACTCCCAAGGATCATTATGCAATGTTAAGCTACCATTTGTGCTCTCTTAGTATTCCTTTCAGCTCTTAATACATTTAGTACAATATAGGAAAAAGAGGTGTGGCAGCATCCAATATAAGCTTAGCTGTCTAATGACCCGTCATGATCATTAGTAGCATGCATTAATTAGAGCCTTCAGGCTACTGCTTCTCTCTGCCTACTGACAATTCATCAGAGGTTTTTTGTTTGTATCCTTGCTTTTTTAAATATTTGAACTCTCTAAAGGCTTAATTGCCTGTAGCTCGATCTCCTGAGTTGTCATTTATGTGTTTATTCTCATAATGTTACTTATTTGTTATGCTTTCTTTTTCTAAGTTTGTCTTGGAGAACTGGGCCTCTCCCAGCTATCAAAGCAGCTTTCTCCCTTGCCTTAATACTTTTCTCCTTGCAGTCTCCTAACAGATTCTCACACCTAATGAGGTCTCCAAAGTGCTAAGAAAATATGTAGCAGAAAATCTCCTTGCCATGCATTGTCTCTGGAGCCTATTGCAAGTTTATGCCTTCATTATGAGTCCAACACAGAGCTGTGGGCAAGACCATTGCATCTTTGCTAATACATTTTCATGGAAAGATAAAAGACGAGCATTTTAAAATATGTTACTAGATTTTAATTAGTCAAAACCACATATGTGGCAGCAGCAGGTCCAGAGTACAGTTTATTCACACTTTCATTTGATATCACAAGTTACTAACTTATTTTATAAATCAGCCAGTGGCAATCAAATAAATAAAATAAGGTTACCCAGATTTGTGGGTCATTTAGCACACTTACTTAAATGTACTGTATTTACCCAATCCCCAATCTTTGTTGACCTTCCTATTCCACTTCATACTAACTTACTCCCATTACTGTTCATTCTAATACATGGCTTAATTTTTTTCCTAAGACTTTTCATTATTTGTGTAAATTCCATGAGCTTTCATGTTTTCCTGATATAATTTACAAAATGAGATTAATTTATTTTGCTCACTTAATGACTTTGTTTGAGAGAGCCTCTCTACCTACTTGTAAGATACCGTTTGTTGTCTTAAAAAGAAAAAAGTGTAAGTTTGACTCCAAATTGTGTGTTGCTTCTATTTATTTTACTACTTTTTAATCAGGTTGCAGTGGTCTGTGGTTCTGTTACTAAATAAGTGTTTGTAGTAAAATTCATCATGTAAAAAGTGTTTAAAATTCTCAGGTTATCTCATACTCTCATCATTAAATTGAGATGAGAACATGCCTTGGGGTTATTTTCAAGGTTTAGTCTTTCAAGGCACTGCATAGTCTCTGTCAAGTCCAGAAAAAGTACCAGAAGCCATAGCTGTGAAAGAGACTGATCTTTTAACAATATTCCAGTGGTTAGAAACTCACTTATTTATCTAGGAATGAGTATCTCCACTGCGGTCACAAACAGGCAGCTTGCTAATACCCTCTTCATATCATGTATTCCCTGATACTTTGGCAACTGAGATCTGCTTAGGCACTTCTTATCTCTTACTAAGTTCTTGTCCTTTAGACACAAAGTATGCTTTAGTATGAAAAAAAAACATGTACTGCAAAAAACTTCCTCCCCTTTTTTAAAGTCTGCCAGTGTATTTACAGTTTGTTGATGCAAATGAGCATGGTAAGATTTTGTGTCCCCAGATAATTTTTTGATACTTAATGTCAAGTAAAGACAGTGGCCACTATGATACCCCTGAAAATCAGCCACATTTAAAGACAATTCAGGTGGTAAATTAAGTAAAAACATTAGAAGAAACCACTCTGCCTTCCTCACAAACTTCTAGGAAACTTCCAAATGCCCCCTTCCAGGTCTCTTGCCATTCACTGCCAGGTTCATTGCTGTCTGTATATGTAGTCTGATGGGGCACAGTGAGCAGCTGGGTCTATCAACACATCTTCCCTTCAAGACAAGGAGTAGCCTGGGGAGGGTCCAACGGGCCTGAAGTACAGAGTTCAAATGCAGGTCTGGAAATAATTAATGGAAATGGTGCATCGCTGGGGGGGAGGTCAACAAGCACAACTAGAAGCCATGAGTTAACACAATGGGATGTTTTGGTGTTTGTGAAGTAATTCCATGCAGGCTGCAGTCTAAGAATAACATGAAATTTTGAATTGCCTATTGTAGCTAGGCTGGATTGTGGTGAGGTGTGGTTGGGATGAACAAAGATACCAATTACACCTGCTTAGCATGCCCTGAAGTAGCACAGAATGATGGGTAGGAATGAGGCTCTGATTGCTCAGCAAATATCCCAGCTCGAGTCATGATTCGGGGATGTGGACAAGCAGGTGCTGCTTGTTCATTCCACTGATAACACTTCTTTCTGTCATCCTTCAGAGCAGCAGGCTGGGAGACAATTTGATTTAGACTAACAGACTTATTTGTACTGTCATCTGTTAAAGTCAGCATTGATCTAGTCAGCCTGCCACTTTCTCCGTCACTCACTGTTGCAGCTTCCTTGCCAGGAGGGTCAGTGCCAAGTGCCAAAATTAAGCCACAGCCTACAGACTATGTGGGCCATTGAGGAAGCAGAATGCACATGCATGTTTCTCACCAAGTTAATACAGCAGTATGAACTCTCAAAGTGCAGTGCTCACACTCAGTTAAATGGCTCTCTTCTAGGAGTCTCAGTTATGTATTGGAAGGTAGTAAATCTAGTACTAAAGCATTTTTTCCAAAAGATAAAATGTTAGCAGCCATGTTCATTACTCCAGTAACACTGATTTTGTTCATCTGAAGTATTCCCTATAATTATTTTTCTTATAAATCTGATATAGTTGTAGTAATCAGAATTATCTGCCCACATTATTTGATGACATCTGTGGATAGTTTTGTAGCTGCAAAGATCTTTCAGTGACTGAGTTGATACCAACACTAGACTTAATTTTGAAAAGTGTTTACAATTTTAATTGTCCTGCCTGACATACTTTTTTCTTTCTCCGTACTTCAGGACTCATCACTGCTTCTCCAGTCTACTCACAATGTGACTGTGAATGCTCGCAATTCAAACGGGGAAGTCACAGGCAGATTAAATGTGGGTAAGTCTGAGTGGTCATTCCTTGTCCACTGCTTTGGAAGCATTGTAATGAATATTGAGAACATGAATGAGAACATAAAGCACTAAACTCATGATTATTTATTACTATTATGGTCATATTTGAATAGTCCAGCTGCCGCTTGGTAAGTAGCAGCAGTGTATTTTCAATTTCTCAGTTAAGCATTAATCCTTTAAATATTTGAAGCAGTTCTTTATTGCAGAGGTATGCAAGAAAGGTGTTTGCAAAAGTTGCCCTTTTTCCTTGTGTAAATATCTATTGGTATTTTTCTTGTGTAAATATGTATTGATAGTTCCAAGTCAGTTTCTGAGAAAATGCAACAGGAGAGCATGGCTAGAGTCTCTCTTTATTTCCTAGTGTTCCAGAGACTAATACATTTAAGCAGACATCCTTAAAAAATTCAAGTTCAAAACTTGGACATTTATATCTTTTACTATCTATAGTAGCAGTAAAATATATTGGCTTACTCAGTGAAATCAATAGATCTAGACAGATGTAAGTGAGAGATCTTGGCAGCAAGAATAAGCAGACCTTACTCTTTAAATCATATTTTTAAGGCAAGAATGGCAACAACATGTGTCATCTGCAACAGAATTTTTCTTAGTCTTGTTATTATTTTTCAACCTTTATTTGACTCTGGAGAAAAATGTAACGATTTATTAACTCATTTCTTATGAGATCCTCGGGCAGCAAAGCGTAAATTCCTGCTTATTTAGCTGCAGACTAACCTGATATATTTAAGTTGGTTACTTAATTGGGACCCAGCTGGGCACTGATGAGCAACTTTTCCATGCTGTTGAGGCTGTGTAACTTCTGTGACAACTCCTGTTTGAAGAGTTACCATTTCAATTCACGGAACGTTTTGCAAGCTTCACTGTTTCCAAGCAAGCTTTTCAAACAAAAGGGGAAAAAAAAGTATAAAGGAGTCTGCTATTCCCCTTAAAAATGTACAGTTATACAATTAATCACAATTTAACCTTTAAATGTTTTCAAATTCCTTTTTTTAAAATCAGTGGATCATAAAGATCTGAATGACTTGTCTTAAGAAAATGCCCCTAAATATTTATCAATACCTGGCATTCATATCTCATTTTGATCATAATCAAGAGTATGAAATATACAGTTTTGTATTATTAGTAAAGTTATTAAATCAGTTTGCAGCAATTAACAATTCAGTGACCATATGACCAAATACAAACATCCATGGTTAAAATTTCTGTGACATGATACTTGTGCTAATGATTTCTGTCTGCTGAGTACTGTCTGCGGTGGCCCATCACGGGGTCACGTGCACCAGCACTGTGGTCATGTGCCCATCCTGTCTGCCAAACTCAATTCAGTCACTGTATTTTAACATACCCACGATGCACTTAGGAGACCTTGTCCCAGGGCAAATAAGGTAAGCTGGAAACATGAGATACCTTTGTCAGGTGGAAGGCAAATTGTTTGTCTGGCAATGTTTCTCCATGGACAGTTAGGAAACTTTGTTGGGGAAAGAAGTCTACTTCAGAGTGGTGTAGATCATTGGGCATTCGGTCTTCAGCACCTGCAATGTAACTGAGACCCATAAATGAGCAGTCTGAGATATTCACCCACAGTGTATCTTCCCTGTTAACAAAGAGAACTTCAGTGCTGCAAACAGTGAATTTTACTGAAAGAAACGAGCAGTGGCTGAGGGGACAGTCTGTTAAAGTAAATACACAGCTTGACATTTTTAGCCATTGTCCTTAGCCAGTCATAAAATGCATGCGTGGAAGTATATGGTCCTTTATAAGGAGTGTGACAAATGTGTGTGTGCCACATTTACTTTATATGCACTAGCCTTTGCTAAAGAGTCAATATCTTCCACTATTGCCAGCATGCTGGAATTATGTCTTAAAACTCTAGTCTTCTTATAAATAGGATGAGTTGCAGTTGTGAAGGGACTGTATAGATAAGCTTGGAATTGTTCCATAGATGACAATATAACATAGCATCTCTCACGAGATTGTAACAAAAATACCTTTTAACTCATGGAAATTGTGATTCAAATGATCTGTTAAAATAATGTAGTAAGTTACTAAGAATGATTTAAATACCCAGTCTTCAACATAAGTAATTTACAAGAGAGATGTGAAACAAATCTTTATTTGAGGAGTTTCTGTAAAATTCCCCATATGAAGATAGCAGGCACGTATTATGCATTCCCTCATGAAACACTAATGTATTGAAAAGACATAAAATGTGAGCAACTCCCAGCATGAGTGCTCTTGCTCTAAAGCTTCTCCATGCCCCTCAGTTCATCTGCATGAAATACCTCTTGCAGGAGTTGTCTGGCCATTGTAGTCATTTTAAAACAAAATGCTGTAGATGTTGAGTTTTGTACTGTGATCCATAACTATGCTGCTTTCAGAAGCCTCACTAAATGCAAATATTCTAAAAACAGCTTGCCAAGAAAAGAATACTTTCAAAATAATAAGGATTTTTTTTTTTTTAATTATGTTCTTTTTTTCTTTTTTGACTTCGGCGTCCCTCTGGATGACAAAAATAGCCATTTTGCTTGAATTACTTTATACTAATAAACAAGAACAAAGCAATATGGCAAAAAAGGAAATAAGACCTTTATTTAAAGGAAGTGATTACTTTCGTAATACTTCTAGGAGAAATGGGAGTCAGAAGGATGTTGGCCAACAGACAACAAGGAAGGAATCTAAGCAAGACATAGTTCTGGGAATGTACAGGCGTTATAGTCGTAGGGAATTAAGAAAGTTGTGGGGAGAGTTGCTTATAGGTGAGGCAAGGATGTCTACAGAACACGTGGTAACTATTTTCATTAGAATAGTTCCTTTCTTTAAAATCATGAATAAGATTCAGGTGTCATTGTTACGGCTTAAAAACTTTCAAAACTGAAGTATCTGTAGCTTTCTTTGGTAATCCAAGAAAGCTGCTCATTATCATCTCCAAGAATCTTGTTCTTAACCACTTCAAAGCCTTATTCAATCCTAGAATAAAAGAGCAATGCAGTTCTTTCATTTGTATCCTGAGCAATAATAAATCAACTTAGTACAAAAAACTTGTCAAACTTTTCAATAATATAAAAGAAAGATGTTGTCAATTATCAAATACTTAAGAGCAACATTGGTAACAAACAGTAAGTGATGTTTTACCTAAGTAAACATAGGCTTCTATGTAGAGCTTATCAGCAGATGAAAATAATACAGTCAGCTTTTGCAGTTGTGTTCCATTCAGGGATAATGAGTGAATGAAGAGCAGCATATTTCCAGCTGTCACTGCTGAAAAGTAGGACAAGATTTTTAGGATATCTGTCTTTCAAGGATCATGTAAGGAGATTTCAACTTACAAAGACCATAAATTCTCCTTGTAATGCGACTTTTTTAGCAGAAAATTTTAAAAAAATTTAAAACTTAAAAAAAAAAAAAAAAGAAAAAGGAGGTTTACAGTGTCAGGAAAGGTCTGTGAGAACATATTCCAGTAGAATGGATTGCTGATTCTCCTCCTAGTTCAATCATTTGCACTAAAGAATAGTAACACCAGGAGCTTCAGGTCAGGGGTTCAGTTTAAAGTGTTTAAATCTTGAAGGAATTTATTTAGATAGCTGGATTATGAAGGTGTTCTGCATTGCTAAGCATGAAGTCAGCTTCACTCAGAAAGCATGGGAATATGGTGAAAGTCAAAATGGTTTATGCAGTGTGAAAATGGAATTACAGTCAAAATTCTGCTTAGAGACTATTTTCATGTCTGTAACATTAATCTGAACAGTTGTAACAGTGAGAGTATTTGTGCTGTCCCACCCTGCTGTTTTTAGACTGGAACTACATTCTGAGAAAACAGATCACTGTCAGTACCTCATATATTGCTTTAGCAGTAATAATTGCCATTCTGAGAACTACTGCTTGCCAAAGTCAGATCATGTACGGTTTCCTTATCAGCGATTTAATGTTTCCTTTTCAAGTGATGGTATTTTTTCATTAGAGGCATAAGGGGAAGAAAACAGTGCTAAGGAAACATGATGACTCTAAGAAGAGTTTGATCTTTATTTCACAGAGAAAACCCTGAAGCCAGTTTCATAAACTTAGTGACATTTTAAAATCATTTAGCTTTTCCTTATTTTTCCCAGAACTCTTTCATTAAAAACCCCTTTTTTTTTCCAAATAAGTTCTTTCTTATCTTTAAGATGAAAGGCAGAACATATTTCTGCAAGAAGATGATTATTTATTTGCACAACTTCAATTGCTGTCCAGCTGGGTTATAAGAAAGGAAGATACAACGTACGAGCAATTAATAGAAAGATAAATCTGAAAATTTCATTGAAGTATTTTTGAGGTGCTTAAGTCTTCCTATGATTGAGAATTTACAGTATTTATTCCAAGGGGATTAAAGTAGGAGTGTTTACTTCCTAAAGTATAAAAATTTTAGCTATCAGTGAATCTGATCATGTCAAGACATACATGCTAGTTTTATTCAAAAGTAAAATTTGGTTAGATAGGCAAGATTTAGAGAATGACAGGTAGCTGCTAAAACATCCTACAGGCTTTTTAACCAATTCTCTTTTTTAAGAGAATACACATTAAATGCATATATTTTTAATATGCATTAAATGCTTATGATTTTAGTCTTTTGTGTGACCATTGTGTATTTAAATGTATATCATGTTGAAAATATTTAAAACAAATAGTGGAAAACAGTAAGAAATATTCAAGATACATTTAAATGAGAGCTAGCTAAGCATATCAAACTGCAGTTTAATATTTAGACTCAAATGAAAAGTATCCTCTTCTGAAAAGAAATAGCATTGATGGTCTATGCACCATGTAGAATAAGGTGCTTACCATAGCAAGATATGCACACCCTGTCCCCAAATATGATAGTTTTTATGAAGAAATACATGATAATGTTCACAGGCTGATTTAAGCCAGAATTAAAGCATCCTGTAGGAGTTAATCAGATAGTTATTGTGAGGGTGGAGAGGCACTGTCACAGGGTGCCCAGAGAAATTGTAGCTGCTCCATCGCTGGAAATGTTCTAGACCAGAATGGATGGAGCTTTGAGAAACCTGGTCTAGTGGAAGGTGCCCCTGCCCATTTCAGGGGTTGAAATTAGGGAATTCTTTAATGTCCCTTCCAACCCAAATTCTATGATTCTCTGATAATGTGCATTGCCAACCTGTTAAATATGACAGCATCACAATAAGGGGAAATTTAACCTGGCCCAGGGGATTTGAATCCTGTGCTGTCGCTTTTCTTCTGAGTCTAGATGAGAACATAAGTCTACAGAGTTTGGCTCTGAAAAAAAAACCACTAATGTTTGGGAAACCATTTTTTATTTGGAAAATAACCAATTGGGGGATACCTATCTCTCATCAGAGAGCAATTACTCATCTTAGTAGCTTCATTGTCTCTTTATTCCTATGGGAGAAAATAATTCAAAATAAGTGAAAAAGGGGGAATTATTAAAGATTTTATAACTTTCTCAGCTTTCACAGTTTCAGTAAATTTGCAGTCCTAAATATATTTTGGTTTCAATGGTATATTAATCATTAATGTAAGTATTTGGTTGGTAATTAGAAAATAATAGCTCATGCTAAAGGTGAGGGCGATTCCTTCACCAAAAATACTGAATTATTGGCATTGGTTGATGCTAGATGAATTTGTAAAGGTTAGCTTAAAGTGGCTGAAATTTGTTGTGACTATAATCTAAGATAGAATTTGGATAATTAAATACATGTAAAATCCTAGTCACTTCAAATGCGACAGTACTTTCAAATCTTGATGGCAGCTACTGCCCAAAAAAGGAGCTACACTCCTATCTCTGTGCAGGAGAAGACCCCCCCAATCCTGTTGGACTGCCTGAACAAGTACCTGCGGTGTGGCCTTGTGGCAGTGAGCACTAACAGCACACTGGGCTGTGTCATCCCACACCCAGGAGGCTGTGGCTGGAATACTGTGGAGCCCTCTCCAGTGTGACAGAGCTGTGAGCCAGGGCAGGAGGTGCCCACGGGGAGCTGTTCAGATGGTCAGGGAGTGGAAGCACATGAAGTATAGGAGTCAGAAGAGGTTGTGTTTGTTTAACCTGAAAGAAAAAAAAGCTTAAGGAGAGCTTCTAACTTATCCCTGATACTAGGAGGGCTAGAGACAAAATAAATTATAGAATTATTAAGGTTGAAAAAGACCTCCAAGGTCAAGTCCAACCTTTGTCTGAATACCACCATGCCAAGGCATATCACAAAGTGCCACATCTACTAATTTTTTGAACACTTTTGAACCCACTTCCCTGGGTACCCTGTTCCAATGCTAAACCACTATTTTTGTGGAGAAATCTTTTCTAATATCAAGCCTGAACCTCCCTTGGTGCAACTTGAAGCCATTTCCCCTTGTTTTATCACTAGCATGAATCCAGACTCGAGGTGCGCAGCAAGAGGGCAAAAGGCAATGGTCATAGGATGCAGGGAGGCAAAATGCGACTGGACAGAAGGGGCAGGGGAGAATTACCACTCTTAGAATGGTTAACCATGGGAACAGATTGCTCAGGGAGGCTGTTAAATCCCCTTCCTCAGAGGTATTAAAATTTCACTTGGACAAGGCCCTGATCACCTTTATCTAACTTCCAACCATGCTGACCCTGATGTGGTTTGGGGGACTTCCAGAGGTGACCTCTGGCTTGCATTCTTCTGTGATTCCATCTTGCTCTGTCTTCAGCTGACATGCTGGAAGGGCTCACTTTGCTCACAGACCCCATGTCAGACTTTTTGGTCTGATTTAGAAGTCCTAGATACTCTAGGACATCTGAAATAAGCTGAAGGCTGGGGGGAGACCACTAAAGAATGTATAATGGTACTAGACAGCGATGTTGTGAACTGAGTCATGCCCCGTCTGTTCAGCTGATCCTCTCACACTGTCCTCTGCCCAGATCCCGTAGCTATGCTTAGAATACTGCTGAAACACAGTGCAGGAGTTGACCTTATGAAAGTACACTCATGGCTTTCTTTTTTTTTTTAAAAAAAGAGGAAAAAGGGAAGAAGAATATCCATTATACAGATGATAAAGTAGTTAAAGTATTCGCTCAGGAATGAGAGACTCAGATCAGCTATCCTCTCTGCATACAGGGTTTCAAATTATCATGCCTCATCTCCTTTAGTATTTTCCTTTTCACCTTATCTGTCTGACGACTGTGTGTTTCACCTTTTCCTGTTGGAAGTTATTCATCATGCAACAAAATCTGGATTCATTAAGCCTGTGGGAAAAGGGGACACCATAGCCTTTTTGTCAAGTGAGAAACACAATCTCCCATTCCTGCCATGGTTTCTACGTGCAATAATGCATTGTACAGTGGAATATTTCATGGGTTCATTGCTTCTGTATTTAATTAGAGTATTTTATAAGACTAATGCCTAGATGGATGAAGACATTGAGTTACCTAAGTCATTCTGAGAGTTGAAATTACTGAAATCACCTAAATACCTAGCACTAGTTGAGTCACCACTGTCTGTATGATCATTGTCTGCAACCATCTTTCAGAACCAATTTTTTAAGATCTCTAGATTTGTGTTCAATCACAGATAACAGCAAAGTATAAACAGTGGTGACAGTAAAGTGCTCTTTGATCTGAAAGGATATCATCGTTTCATCTATTGCATAAAAGGAGAACTGAGAGAAAAAGAGGAAACAGGAGCAGCAAGTATTCTATTAATGTATTAGAGTTGTTGTTCAAAGTTATGAGAGATGTATGATATAGACTTAAAATGTGTATATGCAATGTGCTGCATATTCTCTGTAGTAATGCCTTAGTTCTAATGAAATACCATGCCATTCCATATGAAAAGATGACTAATTTTATGTTTCTGAAAATAATGACTTTACATTTATTGGTATTGTATTCTATCACTTATGGAATGAGAACTGAATCTGTAGGAGTATTACGTTTTTAATACGCTTTTAATGAGATCTTATTTTAAGTAAGGTGCTTTCGTTTAAAAAAAATTAACTAAAAAAGGAAATTGCATCGGAATACCCCCAAAGCACTCAGGATTTTGGTTTATACCCTATACTTCAATAATTCTAGGTGATAGGAGAAGAGCAAAGCATGCAGAATAGCTGACAGCCATAGGTTAATTGGAAATGACGGATAAGAAAAGAGAGTAAGAAAATAAAAGATATTAAATTACTTAAGGATAGACATAAATCCAGCCTTTTCTTCTGAAAGATCTAAAGACACACTAAAAATGCTTAGTATTTGGCAGAACTAACTATTTGAAGAGTCTGCCTGCTGTTAACATGTAGGCAGACTCTTCAGATTTCTGACTCCCCAAATTTAATTGGCATTAAGCATTTGTGGATATTTATTTTATGGCAGGCCCTGTTTTTTTACAGAAGATCCTTTGCTGTCTGGTACATCTGTATTTGTATTGGCCTGGAATTCAAAGGTTGGGTAGCAGTAGAAGGCAGTTTATTAAAATGCTTTTCAACTGAAATGGAGTCACTAAACAGAAGACCTTCCTTCCCTGGAAGAACTCTAGGGAAGTAAAGAGTGAGGAGGAAAACTTGAAAGGAACACTGTTTAGCAGTATGTCAGTTCTTTTTGGACAAAAATCCTCATCATTTAGAGCAGCATCCTCAGTGTCCAGAGGTATGAGATGTGAAGATAGCTTACAGGGTCTGCTTCAGGGCTGCACATTAAAGGAGGAAATGCACAGAAACAATGGGCAGTAATCAGCCTGATTACCAAGAATAACCCATTGACCTGGAAATCCGTGTGACACGTCTGGCAGCAAGCAGAAAACAAACACTTTCTGTAACCTGCATTCAGTCAGGTTGCATTTTTAATCATAGGATTCTATCAGCAAATGTGATTATATAGTATTAGTTGACTTACATGTAGTTAATATACTAGGATGGTAAACAAAACACATTTAGGCATTAGTAGATTAAACTATCAGATACTGAGTTTGGCAGCTGTTTATGAGTTGAAAATTAATCTCACTGGGATTACATTACAATTAGTGTTATTGCAATATAGCTAATTTATGTGTATTGTGGAATACAATGAAGAGAAATTAATGGTTACTTTTCATTATATAAACTTACTTCCATTTGTGAAAAAGCCTATTATTCCTTTTTGAAACTTGTTCCACATATACTGAGATGTCTCATCTCTAGCACGAATAAAACATATGCTTGAATTTTGTTTACCGTAGCATTCCCTCTTAAGATTTAAAATACATCAATTATTATCCATACCATTCTCTGATAATGAAGATAATCTATAAGACAATCCTTGTCCCACATAACTGGGGCACTTTTGTTAAGGAAACTGTGAACCTAAAGATTCTTGTTAAAGATTTATTTAAGTGTGCAAGGCCCAGGATCAAACAATCTGGATGCAAACCCAGCATGGGCAAGGCCATGAGTTGTGCTTTCAGAGAGAGACAAGTTAAAGTACCTTTGGAAAGTATAAAATGTTCAGTGAGTGCTCGCACAGTATTTGCAGAGTTTTTCCTTAATTAAGCTAGCTTTAAAAATCATGGGGTTGGATGAATGGGAGGGATGAGGGGGGCCAGGCCCTGCAGCACAAGTTGATAACATCCATTTTACTCAGGCCTCTGATTTGTTTGAATACACAAGGATCTGGCTACACTGCATAAAAGGCCAGTTTCATTGCTGCTGCTGGGCATAAACAGGAACAATCAAGCACTGAACCATAAAATGGCCCAGGTTGGAAGGGACTTTAAATAAAACCTTAACCCATATTTTCTAGGAAACCATTGACAGGCATCCATCCTTGCCTCACTTACCCAGAACTGCTTCTTTTGCTGTAAAAAATAAAGAAACAAACAACAAAAAAAATACTGTTTAAGGCCTTTTCACTTGACGAAGATATTTTCTGATCTTACTTTTTGCAACATACTTCTCAGAAATAAGGTTGTGGAGTTCTGAATAGCTTTAGAGAAGAGCCAGATTGGGGTCCATAAGGCTGTGCTTGGGTGCACATGTGCAGCAGACCATAACATAATGCAGAACTCAGCCCTCTATCCAGGCCATTTTCAGGTAGAATCAATATTGGGTTTGATGCCTTAAAATTGTTGCCCTAGTTTAGGACACTATGGCTTCTCTAACTCTTTCTGTCTTTAGTGGGCACTTAAAAGCAAAGCTTTGCATCTGCTGAGTGAAGGAATAAGCAATTTGTATGGAGCCTTATGGTGTGCTTCTCTCGTACCAGCTACCAACCAGACTTTGTGAAATACTTGCATGTACTTCTTAGCAGTATCAGTGTCACCTAATGTCCCTTAAACAGAAGATCTAAAAAAAAAAAAAAAAAAAAAAATTGGTATTTCTTTTGAGAATTACTGCCTGGAATATATTTAACATTTATGGGAGCAGACATGGTAAAACAGGTTCTTAATGGGAAGGAAGCAGTTCAGTGCCTCTCAGTCCCATGGATAATCTGTGAAATACATTTATTAAAAATTGCTGAAAAGGAGTCTTAACTGCTTTGACCATTTGCTGTGATTTTAATTCTGAATATAGATTTATGATGACAACTCTGTGTAATAGATATTCAGGCTAGATGTAGTATGAATTTTAATTGATCAGGTTGTTAGAGAGGGAATATTAAGGGTTTGATTTTTATCTACTTACGAAGCCAATACCATAGAACAGAATGTTTTAGTGAATTTAAGATCTGTAAGTATGCAAAGACTCTCTTGCTCACAATTATTTTTCATTTTTAGAGTACCAGAATCAATTGCAAATATTCTCATACCTTCCTGAAACCCTTATGAACATGATCAGTAACTTTTGTTAGGTATGTGGAGCCAAACTGGCATCTGTTATGAAGAGCTGAAGTCCTGCTCTTACATGGGATGTTTGTAATTTTAAAGTGTTTGAGCCTCCCTAATGAAAAGGGATGATGCTGCAAAGATTTTGATAATTAGTTTCTGTTTAAAAAGAAAAAAAAAAAAAAGAAAATAAAAGATGGATTAATTTTGATCAAAGCAATTTCAACACCAAGAACATGAATGTTTGTCTGGATCAATTCATGTGGGATTTCCTAGATTCCCTGGAAACCCAACTATAAAGGAAGGCTCCAGGCATGGTTTTGAACAACAAATTAGATCATGTAAATAGACTTATTCAATTTCAGTACTTATGGGGCCACTATCCTTAGAATATTTGGGTGCTTCATGACCTTTAATGCACGTAAATGAGCCACTACATTACATTAAGACACCAATTAAAATTATTAATAATTTATATAGATAATTGAAGAAAGATGGTGTAATTATTCCATTATTCAATGGTGTTTTCCAGGTCCTAAAATGGTAGAATTCCACAGTCAGCAATTTCAGATCAACTCAAAGGATGGAAAGCCACTTTTTACAGTGGATGAAAATGAAGTTGTAATTGGCACAGATAAGCTTCGAGTCACAGGTTTGTAATGGTTTAAGAAATGTTCAAATAATACCCATATGAAAAACACAATAAAAATGGCATTTTAAATATGTTCTTGTGTATGAATGCAAGTTCTGGTTTTACCTCATTAGGAAACATAAAAATGAAGGTAATCTGACCTTTTTCAATAAATACCCAGTAAGAACTTTTAACACAAAATAATAACATATATA
>VWZQ01009785.1:0-20041 GCA_013397015.1 Myiagra hebetior
GTTCGCCTGTCCCTCACACCCCTCCTTATCTCACCTCCTCAGCAGCCTCCAAAATCTCCACTGAACCACAGATAGAAGGCTTTTTTTTCAAAATCTCATCTCTTTCAAAAAGTGTTAAGAATTTTTGTAATGTTGCCACTGGCCACAGTATCAGTGTGCAGATTCAGGGGTCTCATTAAAAAGTATAATCAAATTATAGTGAACCTAAGAATTAAAAAAAATTAAAGTAAATATAAAAAAAAATTAAAATATAAAAAAAATTTTAAAATTTAAATTAAAAAAAATTAAAAATATCAACAAACTACTATAAAATTAATTAGTATTAAATAAAACATGAAATATATTTTTTTTTGCCTCTAATTATTTTAAAGCAGTTGAGCAACATTTTATTGAGAACCAAACTTAAACTCGGTTCATCATTTGGGGTGCAATTTGTGGAATAAAAACGCTCTTGCTATAATTGCAGTGCTATTTTCTGCATGGGCTAATGCCTCTGTGTTGCCAGGCACTGGCCATAGGTGGTATTCAGTACTGGTGTTGGGGTTGTGTCACTTCTACACACTTTTATTTTTGTTTTCCTTGGGAATATGCAAGTTAGAACCAACTGGCTAGATCACAACATTACTCCTCCTCAAATAGGAATATGAAGTTAATTAGTTGTAATTCTACAACTTTTAATGATTTGTAGAATTTAAATGTTTGTGAAGTTGTTTCTAGGTTTTAGTTGTTCTTTTGTTTGATTGTTTGTATTTTGGGGGGGTTTCTTTTGGTTTTTTTGACTTTTCTCTTCTGCACACTGAGGTAATAAACACGCAGAAGAGATTATTTTTTTCCTTAACTGAAATGGAATTTATTTTATACCATGCAAACTTTTGCTGGATATAACTTCAAAAATTACTGTGAGACAGGACTTTATTCAGTGTGTATATAGGCTGTGATGGGTGCCCAAATAGAATGTCAAATGCCTGAATTTCCTAAATGATTCTATTGACTAATTGTAAATAAAAATACTTTTACAGTTCTATATGCTGAAGGTTACAACTCTGAAAATGTCTTCTGGGAAATGGAAAATTCTAGTTCTTAAGGGAGCTTGAGGTGGGGAGGGGTACTCTGAATGGCGTGAGAAAAGCTTTGATACACACATGCATTTTTTTCTACATGACTTCAATGCTCCTGAAAGTGAGAAAATAATAGCAATGGCTTTGATTGGACATGGTGCAAGCAACCACTCTGAAATTCTCCCCATGCAATTCTCCTGATGCACCTCGGTGCTGGCTTGTGAGATCCCTCACGGTTTTAGTCCTGGACCCTTCTTGAGCAGAGGCTGCCAACAGTTCAGCCTTGTGCCAAATTACATGGTGGTTTTCAGATACATGCAAGTTGTGCCAAAGAGAAATTTATTTGAAGAGGTGAATCAGATGTTGTTCGAAATAAAATAGTACCATTTATATGCTGAGTTTATTTCTAAAATCTCTTTGATACACAAGTCTAAACAATCCAACTCTTGTTAAATTGCTGGGTTTTGGGTTCTTTTCCAGGTATAGAATACGAAAGCCACTCTGAACAGGCTCAGCTGAGAAGAAGTTGGTTAGTTAGTATGCATAGTAGCAACCTCTGGAAATATTTGGAAAGAGCCAAATGTGGAACAACTGATGCAGTGGAACAACCTTTTCCAAACTTTTAAGGGTTTGTTTCTTGGAGCTTGTTCTGTTCAGCACACAAAACGACAGAGAGATTCGTGTTTCCATGTAACCACATTTTGCTAGATCCCTCAGTAGGACACATGTGTGGATGTAAGACGGGAAACTTCCAGTTTTAGGTTCAGCTCTGCCACAGAGTATCAAATCATAACAAAAATGTTTTTAACATGGTAACTGCATACCCTAACTAGTTTCTTGCTTCTATTGCTCTGGAATTAGCATTGGTGAAAGAGGTAAAAAAAGGCCTGGTCACCATGTCATAAGTGTTTTTGAACCCTTAAGGTAGAACTTTTAAAAGTGCCTAACCTTGGCCTTTCTTTGCCCCTCAAGAGAAACAAAAATAAGCCAATGCAGGCAACACTATCCTTTGCATGTTTTGTAGCAGAACTTACACCTCAAATGGCCCTTGTTATTCCTCTTCTCCTCTCTACTTAGTAGTCCATTTTAATTCACTTAATCTCTAAATTGCTTAGCCAGGAATACTCAATTGCCAAAGGCACTTTTGTTACTTCATGACTATAGAGCTTTTATGCTTTTAGGGAAATGCAGGGTAAATGTATTCCATTTCAGGAACTATCCAAACATCATGGCATCATACTGACTAATACAACAAAAATACACGAGTTCTGTTAATATAAGCATTAAAAAAGGGATGATTGGTCAGAGCATCTAGTATACAAAATGGTCTAGAAATCTTCCAAACGCAGTGAGGTAATTTTATGAGGTAGGTAGCGTGTCTTTCTTTTAACACAGCTGGAAGTATCACAGCAAAAAATATCTTTGGTCTTTTCTTTTTGGTTGTCTGACTGCTTCTCTTCTCACCAAAACTAAAACTTAAAAGAGTAAAATAAAATAGGCACTTGAATATTTTGAAAATGTAAAGTTTAAATGTACCTTTTTCTGTATGCTCCGGTCTGGTCTTTTTTGATGGGATCATAAACCAAGAGAGAATATAATGGCTAAATTCCCTCCTTTGATCTAAAACTGAAGGCTCACGTTCTGTTCTTGGTTATACCACAGCAAGACTTGGCTAGTATTAATCAGTGAATTTTCACTTGTATCATACATGAGCACTAGACAATTTAGAATTTTGCATGGAGACAGTTTTATATTTTGTGCCGAACACTAACATGACAATACACGGAGAATAAAACTCTAAAAATGTTAGCTCTGCTTTAGAGCTAGCCTAACATCTCATTTTGACCTGAGGGAAATTCCAAAATCTTGAAGTTTTTGCAGAATTCTGGAAAAAGTTACAGAAGAATTTAATGTTACCAGGGAGTTACTGTATGCAGCAATACAGTTCTTCAGTGATGAACTGGACAAACTGCACCACCATCCTTGGTCATAATTTTTCCAGTTTTTGACCAATTACCTTATTTAAAGATGGCCAGAGTCAGCAAAGAGTACCTGAACTCCAGGGATTTTCTGATCTGATCCTGTAATCTGGGTTGGAACATAATGCTAGCTTTGAAAATGAGGGAAATGTGAAGGAGTGTAGATCTTGATCAATGCAGCTTCATAGACTCCTCATTGTTCTTTTGCCTGTGGTTTTCACTGCCAGACACCACTGGCTGGGCTTTTTCCAAACAGATAGTTAAACGGAGTCTTCAGTTCCTCTTTATTTGGATATTTAATGGAATTTCTTGATACCACAATTTTGTTAGAAAACATTTTAGGAGAGATTTTCTGCATTTTTCTACAAAAACATTATACTTTTCAGTGATTGTAGTGTTTTCCTTTATGTATGAATTGTTAATTGCTAAGGCAGATGCAGTACATTTTTAAATATGGAATTATATTATTATCATTAACTTTAAATAACATTAAGGGATAAGAACTTTTCCTGCCATAACCCTGCAAGGTTCAGTTGTCATGACAACTACTATATGTCTGTCTTTTTAATGCAAAGAAAATACTGATGACAATTACTTCAACTTCTTCCATAAAGTTTTAAAATTTTTCTTTTCTCAATTACAGATGCCATGAAAATGAATTCAACACTGTCTTGGCAGGTAAAAGAGTAATATGGAGTAGTGGCATATTTTCCTCTTCTAACATGGAAGACTGTACACAGCAGACAACAGTGACCTAGTTACAAGGTATATTACAGGGAATAAAAGCGAAAATGGAGGAAAGTAATCACAGGCTACTCTATCAGTGGCTCTTTCTGCAAATAGCAGGACTTCTCAACTTATGACACTAAAATTTTTCATCTATGACAATAGAAAGAGATTAATTAGACAATGTTGATGGAATGGCAAAGCAAATTTATTTTTAAAAGCATTTCACAATATGCTTTTCCTCCTTTTCTCCTTTCTTACTTTGCTGATGAGCTAGTAGATGGAAATGTAAACTAACCAGCAGGTGGTAGCAGTGTTTAAGATTTCTAGAACTGCTATATAAGTCATGCAAATTACTAATACATAGACAGAGAAAATATTTCAGAGTACAGACTACACAGTCAATGCCTCTGCAAGTTCATGGCAAGGTTCTTCCATCTTTATTAATGAGGTATGGACATTTAGTTGACATCTTTAAGACATTTCAAAGTTTATTTCATGTGCAGGGTAGTAGTCAAATGAGACTAATAGGTTGTGGGGGGTTTTGTGTGGTTTTTGTTTTTGTGGGGTTTTGCTGTTTTTTTTTTTTTCTGGTTTGGTTTAGGTTTTTTGGCAGGAGATGGAATATTAGCCTAATAGTTCAACTTCACTCATTTCACTGCCATTTCCTTTTCATCTGTAAAACATAGAAAGGTTTTGACAGTGTTCACATCAGAGGTTGTATTTTTTATTTCATATTCACTCCAATTCCAGTACATTTCAGCTTTATCCTTTTATTTTGTTTGGCTTCTTTTATTACAGGCATTAAGTGAGTGGAAGAAATGTACCCCATGGAATCATGTCTTTGCAATTCCTTTTGTTATCTAAAATAAATAATTGCAAGCAACATGAGAGTTCTGGTTGCCGTAACTCATGCAAACAATGTTTTTAACTGGAGAACTTTTGTGTAATAGGATAATTTTGGGTCATGATACATGCAGTCTCTGGTAATGGCTAAAATTTTTCTGAAAAATTCCTGAGGCAGGTGCCTCTTAATAAAATTTTGTGATACCAACACTGTGGCAAGGTATCTGTACTTGAATAAGTGACCCTTAGCAAATAAGAAATTTTGATCCATACTAGACAGTCACTAAGAACAATGTACTTGTATCAAAATTGCTGATACATATAGTCATGGAATTTCCCAACTGATAAGTAGAAGGAAAAAAACATATCTCCGCAGACCTCAATTTTAAGAGGTTACAATAATGTGTTCAAATTATACATAAAGACCTTTCAACAACTGCCCACATTCATGTAAATACTGACATGAATAAAATATACCAGGCATGAATGACATATCCGGGCTTGTCTTTTGTATTTAAGGCATATTCATTGCTCTTCTCCATAACAGGCAAGCCAAAATATCACAAAATGGGAAGGGAAAGAATGACTGATAGGATACAATTATGACAGAAATGGAAAAGAACTTATACTCTAAAATAGTTCCAGAAACTTACTTTGTACTCTGTATCCCCTCCTATTTTGGGGAGGGGGGAAGCGGGGGGGAATAATAGAGAGTTAAGCAGTGAGAAAGAAGAAAATATGTATCTGAGTCACAAGTTTGAAACACAGAATGATTTAATCATAATATACCATCTAAATACAGCCGTGGTAGGCTCCTGCAATAAATCAGCAGACAAAAGGGCCTCTGAACAATTACAGAATCAGAGAATCACAGAATATGCTGAGCTGGAAGGGCCTTCAAGGATCATAGACGTCACCTCTCAGCCTTGCACAGGACCATCCCCAAGAATCATAGCATGTGCCTTGAACCCTGTCAGACAGTGCTGTGATCACTTCCTAGGAGAGCTGTTCCAGTGCCTGGTGGTTTTTCTGTGTGAGAAACCATTTTCGATTATCCAACCTAAACCTCCCCTGACACAACTTTGGGCCATTCCCTCAGGTCCTGTCCACTGATCATCGTAGAGATCAGGTCAGTTTGCCCCTCCTCTTCCCCTCACGAGGAAGCTTTAACTGCAGTGAGGTCTCCCCTCAGTCTCTTTTTCAGCCTGAAGAGACCGAGTGATCTCAGATGCTCCTCATACAGCTTCCCCTCAAGGCCCTTCACCTTTTTCATGGCCCTCCTTTGGATGCTGTCTGATAACTTACTGTTTTTTTAATATTGTGGCACCAAAACTGTCCCCAGAACTCGAGGTGAGGCTACCTCAGTGCAGAGCAGAGCAGAGCAGAGCAGAGCAGAGCAGAGCAGGACAATCCCCTCCCTTGCCAGCTGGCGATGCTGTGCCTGGTGCCCCCCAGGACATGGGAGGCCCTCCAGGATGTGGCTGAGGTAGTTTGATCTGTAGCGATGTACCTAGTGACCTTATTTGTGAGTTACTGAGTTCTATCTGTATGGCATATTCGCTTACCTATACAAGTAGGCTCTGCTTCAACAGCATTGATACAGCTGCCCTGCACAGGCATTGCATACAGAATATTTCATTATAAACTATCTGCATTTATTTTGGCATTAATATAAATTCATCGTATGATTTCAGAGAGATACTTTAAATATTCCAGAACAGAATGCACATATAATGTTCATTTAGTATTGTACCTGTCAGAAAGCTTTGTTGGTACAGCAGCATATTGCAATTCCCATCTGGGGATGTGTAGCTTCTCTGAGTACCTTGACATGCTACACCTCTTAAGAAAAGAAACAGAGATCGTGTGTCCTTGGTACTTCAGAGGTAGTTGCAATGCATAAACCTGATACAGCTGCCAAGAGCTGTTCCTCTTGGCAGGGTCAACCACATTTTTGGTAATCCAATTTTCTGTCTACCATTTACTGCTGGTAATTAATGTAAAATGTTTTATTTCTTCAGGTTGTGTTTTTATTTCTCTTCAATAATGCTTTATAATCAATTGATTTTTGATTAAAAAAAACTCCCTAGATGTATGTTGTCAATAATGTTTTCTTTTTCATGTGTGAATTTAGTTATGAGTAGTGCTAGTAAAACTTCTTTTACTGTCTTGCATCCGTTAACAGTAAAAAGAGTAGAAAAATGCAGTGGTTTGAAAAGAGAAAAAAAGAGCTAATAATTAGTGTAGAATTTAGTTAAATATTTGCTTTCGCATACAATTTCACAGGGTGTCCTTAAGCTTGTAAATGTAGGCAGTTGCTGAACTAAGTCATTTATAAATTACCATGTGTTACCTGTGCTAACTTGTTAAGAATTCAGTGGCAAGTAGACAAGACAACCTTTGCTGATTTTCCTCAGTAAGTGGGTGCAATTCAGTTGCCTAGAAGTTTTAGGGTTGTGTCAGCACACCATGTCTGATGTATTTCATCGGCTTTTCCACACAAATGCAAAATGAAAAATAATTTTTTTATACACTGTATTGTTAAGATTCTTAATATAGTGGGATTTTTCATATTTATTACTTGAAATGTTTGGTCATTCGATGCTTTCTGGTTTTCACGTCATAAATTCCTGGAATGAGAAGTAGGGTTTGACACGTGGTCTTTCATTTCCATTTAATTCAGCTAGCATTTTTTCATAATTTATAGATGTCTTTCATATCGATATTTGCTTCATGAAACTCTTTAACTTGTGGATACTACCTATTTAATGAGTAATGTATTACACAGTTAATAAATCATTACACATTCACTTTTCAGAAAGAATAATACAAATTACGAGAAGTCTTCAGTACTTGAACATGATGGTTTATTATCTGTTTCAGTTGTGCTTCATATGTACTCATAAATATGTTGCACTGCCAGCCAGTAAGCAATTCCAAGCACTCTCGTTTTCGTCCTGTATAACAGTCTTGTACTTTAGGTAGTGTTGAGAAAACTTCTTCCCAACGGACGGACATCTGCAACAGCTGCCTGAAGTGTTTGGCTAATTTGCTATATTTCTATACTTCTGTGAAAATACTTAATCCCTCCCTACATTTTTTTACCTATCAGCAGCCCCCACTGTGAGCATTCCTCTCAGCAGTGTGTTCTACACTGACTAAGCAAAAGTTAGCAAAGCCATACTGACATTTCCTATCGAGCATAATAAGACCATCTTGTTTGAGGTTTTCTTTTACATTCCTGCCATAGCTTCTTCTTCTTGAAAGGCTGAGTGAGTTTCTATGCAGTAAGCATACCAGGTATTGCCAAGCCATTTAGTCCATATGACAGCTGTTTTACTAAGATACAAGTTAGGACTTGCTTGCTGTTTTGAATATTGAAAAATACTCTTTCTTTCTTTTTTTTTCTTTCTTTTTTTTTTCTACCAATTTTCATGTATGTAAGGGATGATTACTTGCCTGGGTAAATAGGATATTGAGAGACTAAGATTCAAAAAAGGTAACATGACCTGTTTATTGTACTGATCCATAGGAAAGGAATCCAAGGACATACAGTAACATGAATAAGTTGCAGTGTTGGTCCAACTGACCTGACTTCTCACCAGGCACTGATTACCCTAAGAAAAACAAGCTGTGAATAATCAAGTGCCTTGTTTCTGTGATGTAGCACCTGGACTTATTTGAGGAAGGGATGCCATGTTCACAGACAGCCCAAGGAAGCTTATCAGATGCTGCAGGTGGTGCAGTCAGTCTGTGCATGTCATTTAGTTTTTGTAGGATTGATTTGTGGATGAATCAGCAATAAAAAAATATTTAATATATTCCATAACTTAGAGCAGAAGAAATTAGTGAGTAAAACTGAAGCAGCTGAAACACTTTCAAAATGAATCTCACAAGTTGCTTATTTACTTTTCAGAGTATAAAACTGAGAACTCTGGAAAAGGATCAGTCTCCTCTCCAGTAACCACCCACAATGTCCCTCAAGCTCTGTGCTATCATGACCTGTTACTTCACTTCCTTTTGCTGGTGTCACTATTTAAATATGATTTACATGTGTAAATTGGCAAAACCTTATTCAGTAATTTAACTCTGTCATTCTGGATAACCTCTCCACTTTCTTGGTTAGATCGCTTGCAGTGACTGTAATATGAAGTAGTAATCAGCAGTAATCAGCTGGCAAGCTTGCCCTGTTTTTCCATACATCTGCTGCTGCTTGTTGTTGATGTTCAGAAATGCACACACTTTTCTCTATTGAAGAATGTAACTGATAACTCCAAAGCAATGGATAAAATTGGTAAGCAAAATTCTACAAACTGGAAATGAGAACTGAGGAGCACATACTCTATTTTGGCTTAGCAATACTATGGTTGAGTCCCTGATTATTTATTTGGTTTTCATGTTTTGGTTTTTTTCCTGTCAGAGCTTAAATCTAGGGAATGTCTATCTACTTGTTGCAAACCAATGGTAGGGGAGGATTACTGGGCCAAGATTTTCATTAGAATGAAAATTAGGAAAAATTATTTTAAAATATGAACACATGTGGATGACAAACTACTTCAATATATTATTTTTAAAATGCTTTTAATTTAGTTTTATGGCTATGAAAATGCTGCAGGCATGTTCACGAGTGTTTCTTTCTATTTTTTTCTTTTGGGTGAAGGATAGAATTTTGGGGGTACAATTGTGTTCTACATTACTGTTTCCAGTATATTTTTGTTTCCAACAGTAAATCAATTCCTGCAGTATATGATCTTCCCCAGTGTGGTTAAGCTTCAAGTCAGACTAGAACAGGAAACCACTCTTAATCTTACGTGATAGTAATGATCTGTTCAGCAGAAAGGTCAAATGTCTACCAGATATATCACAGCCTTTCCCTCTCCTTGCAATGAGACATTGCTAATAACTCAATTAAGGGACCTTGCAGATTGTCAAAACTTCTAAAGTCTTGATTTGACTCCTGTTCAGAAGATCCCATGGAACGGAATATTTCTGTTCCTCCCTGGGGGATCTTGTGCATGACAAAATTTTTCACCTCCCTTGGCTGATGTTCAAGTATACATACACAAAGTAACACAGCATATAAATACGTATTTACACACACACACATGTGTGTACATATACACGTATGGGTATCTGTATACGCACAAATATATACAAATATAAGCACGTCTGAAACTCTTCTAGCTGTAAGAAATTATGAGTTTACAAGGATGATAGACTCATACAACTAAGCAGTACCTTTCAGACCATGATTTGAAAATTTTAACTTTATTTTCAGATACTGTCCTCTTAGCATGCTTATTCTTACTTTCATTTTTGTTTATATCTAATAAACATATGGAGTTTTCCCCAATTTTTCCCCCTCAAAATCTGAGTAATGGTGGAATAAAGTTTTAAAAACCGTATGTGAAACTGTGCTCAAGGCAGCTATGTTGACAGGGTGCTAGTAGTGATGACTGGCATTTTGGCATTACCCAGTACTGTTTTCTCCTGGCTCATGCTTCTGTAGTTTTGTGTAATGTCATGTGCAACATTATCAAAAGCTTTTCTGGACAAACCCAATACTTGTGATCGGTGCTTTCCTTTGCTCAGGGGGCTATCAGGTTGTTTCAGGAAGAAAAGAGATTGTCTTGGCATTATTTGGTTTTTGATGGAGTTTGCAATTTGGCCTGTGCTTGTCTTTTTTTTTATTTGAAGAGCTGACATTAATTTACTTGCTTCATGTTTACTCACTCTTCCCCATTGGCTTCATGGACATTAAACTCAGGGTTGTGTATGTATCTCTGGAGGTCATCTGGTCCAAGCCCCCTAATTCAACAAGGCCACCCACACCTAATACAGCAAGCCCCCCACCAACAACTCATCAAGGCCAGTTCCTAATTCAGCGAGGCCACAGTCAGCTGCCGAAAATAGTATCCTGACAGTTTTTTAGTATCTATAAGGAGGGAGAATCTACAACCTCCTCAGGAATCCTATTCCCTTTGCAATTATTAAGCCTGTTGTGGGAAATACTTACTTGGCAATAATGAAGTGAAAGAGAATGATCTCATTCTTCACCTGGCAAACAAAAGCTGTAATAGATACCACCTCCACCTATCGCCTTTTCTGCCCTTTTTTTTCTTTCCAAATTTAGTTTGCAATTGGAGTTTTGACAGATGTGAAAAGCTGAGTGAAAATAATGAAGCTGTGTTAACTTCGGGTCATAATTCTAGCTGGAAAAAAACGTATTGAGACCGTATCTAGAATTCCAGAATTGGTGCTACTGGTGCTTCCATCAACTCCACCGTTTTATCTATCTGCTGCCAAGCACTCTATCTATGGTTAGTGGAGTACATGAAAGACAACACCTTTTCCTCCTTTTTATGTAGAAAATAAGGTTTATCATATGTCTCCAGGAATGTCCTCTGATCATCACAGTACAGTATGTTGTTTAATAGGCTGTTTTCTCTTTAATTCTATTTTCTTTAGATAATTTTGGCTATCTGGTCATGAATGAATTCCATGAACAACAACTAATTTACTCAGCTATTGTTTATATTGAATATCCGATAAAATATCTGGTATCATAAAAAGAGTGTCATAATACCCTATAATGCACAAATTAAGTTCCCTGTGAGGAAAGGCATCCCAAGTTGCTCTTTCTCCTCTCTACCTCTGCTGGAGAGGTCAGATTTGTAGTTAAGGGTCCCTGACTTCACTGAAAATATTCACGGGAAAAACAAATATTTTGTGCTGTGAGAAAGAAGAACTGGACTCAATAGAGATCACAGGATGCTAGTAGAAAATAAAAACAACTTGCCTTCTGAAGTTTATTGCTGGGACAGTTAAACCTTACTCCTTGAAACATAACATGAAGAAAAGGTAATTTTAGAACTAAATTAAAAAATAAAGTGCTTTAAAAACTTTTTTCCTTGAAAAAAATTATGAATTGTTCTAGTATTTTTGCTCACTGAAATATAGTTAGGCAGTTTAAGTGTATGAAATATGCAACATACACACAAGCAGAGCATAATTTAGAATTCTGTCATCTGTGCCTAAATGTCTAGACCAGGTATCCTGTTCAGTTCAGCAGCAGGCCAGCTATTACAGTATACCAACTACTATATAACCACTTGGAGTTTGGATAGGTTTCAAAAATACTAATGGTATTTGCTTTTCTAGTCTGGAGAGTGACCCATTAGCTCTTCACCTACTGTATGTAGACAACAAACAAGACCATTTCAGCTATAAACTTGAAGACCTTTAGTTAATTCAGTAAGATGATTTATTTCATCATAAATGCATAGCAGCTGGGCTTGTTATAAACAGTAATGGGCTTTTTTTTTCTGCTGAAAGTATATTTGCCTGGGTAGAGTACATGATTAACAATCAGGATTGTTAACATTTATCCCTGATTCTTGAAATTATTTGTCCCATAATTCCAGGTAAATCACTTTTTCATCTTTCAAAATGCATTCCACAACTGTTAACTACTTTTCAGGATATAATACTAATATCTGTACAACTATTTGATATCATTGAATAAGCAGTATTAAAAGTAACAAAAACTCTTTCTAGATATGAAAAGGTTCAGATACAAATCCAAACATAACTGTATCGCAACCACCCGTCCTTTATCTGTAATATTGCATACTTACATTTTCGTAAATCTGGGACAATAATAAAAGAAGTATTAATTACTTTAATAGGAGTAGATAGCCTTGATGACTTCTTCGCTCTGTCTTTGGCTTGGAATTTTATTTGTGTCTGTGGAAATTCCACATGTAGTTCCAAGATTGAGGAGGAAATATTTCCTTTTAAAAAATATTACCTGGAAAATGTTCATACTATTTAGAGTGTTGGGTACCCCTCCCTGCTCTTTCACTAGCTCTGGACTTGTTGATACTTGCCTTTTATTGAACTTATAGGTGTTCTATATCATGCCAGTTGCAAAAATTAGGAAACACTGAGCATTGTTTATGTATCAGTTCTGTCAGGAAGTGTCTGGTGAATGTTACTCCTTTAATTAGATTATTTAAAATACAGGAATACAGCATAATATCTTGCTTTTTCTACAATATTAGCTTTTACATGTATAGTGTTACAGACATTCTCTTCAGCTTACATTAAAGACACAATGCATAAATATTAAGAAAAAGACATAATAAAATGGAGATAGTATCATTAAATAACTTCAGAGTGTAAAAGACAGACATATTGTCAATGTCCAATTTTTAAAATCTGTTTATAGATAAATATAGTCAAATATACTAAAACTCAGAGAATAATTTGCCCTATGAAGTTTCTTTCTTGCTTGCAGAAATAAGGTTTTTCAAAGGTAATAAGATTACCAGCCTTTGTCTTTGAATTACTTAGAAGGGAATGGAAAAGTATCAGGCTTAAAAGTGCTGAGATAAAAATATTTAGTTTCCAGTGTGGCTCTGGAGGCCACAAACTGCCTGCTCTGCACTACCTGAGGAGTTAATTTGTAGTGAAATGTAACAGTCTAAATGAGGGAAAGACAATTGCAATGTGACCTTTCGGCCCCATCAGAGTGACCACCATGCTGAAGTAACAGGCCCATTTGATTTCAAGAGTTGCGAAGCTGAGGGCTTAAACATACACTCTTTTGAGATATGAGCCTGGGGCAACCTTCTTGATTAAAATAAAACAATATATACAAGGAGTAATTTGGTTTATTTTACCTGACCCAGAACAGAAATGGGATCTTCATATCAATACAGAGGTGGTGCACTGCTGATCTTAAACTCCCTGCAGAGACCCAGCATCCTTCAGTCTTCTGCTTTTCAGATGAAATAAACACCACAGAAGTTCCTGTGTCTTTGTGTCTTCCCCCAAGAGCTGTGCAGAAAGCACAGCTGGTCAAATTTGACATATTGATAAAACCCAGAATCTAACATTCAGAATTATTTTAATTTTTTTTTCTATCATTATGAATTTTGATTTTAGCCAGGAAGAAGGTCTGGCAGAACTGGAGAACAGAAGTACATGATTAATCTGAGTGGTCCCACCAGGAAATCTTGGCTAATCTTAGGTTAGAGGGAATGATCAGCTTCTTATGTGATTAATTTTAAAACTTCAAAATTGGCGTATGTTATCAGAATTTTAGGATCTGGTAAAAAATGATTGTTTCTGTAGGGAAAGCTAAATAAAAATTAAGAAAACTCTAAGCAATTATCGAAAGAAATAATTTCTGGTATTTTCTGTATAGGAGATAGTAAACATAATGGTAGTTGTCGTAAGGATTTCTATGAAAAAACCCTGTATTGAGCAAAAAAAATTTGCCACCAGTCTATGTAACATGGCTCTTTTTCTGCCTTACCTGTATATTTCAGCAGAGATTTAAAAGATTGAGCTTTCAGTAACAAAATCCTTACCATACAATTAGCCTAGAACATTAACTGAAAGGCAGAAAAAATTAATTTGCTTTATAATAATGAATTAGTGGTATTCAAGAGGTGAAAATATTGTAATGTCAGTTTTGTATTAACAAATTGTTTGTTAATTAAGATGTCAGGAATGCTTCATTTGTATTGCACTACTCTATTACTTCCATATGATAGCTAAGGGTACTTTAATGATAAATACAACACAGTATTTATTTTGCTAATGAATCATAAATGGATTATTTAATCTGTTTTGCTGTAACTAAATATGGATATGTAAGAGCTATTCTGTTCTAATAATGGCATCCTATACCAAAGCAAAAATCATTCTAGCTATTGTGTCATTTCAGACTGACCATACTAATGCTCTTCTTGTCATAGTGTCAAAGTAGCTCTGAATTTAGGATTAAATTAAATCCCAGTGCCAAAGGGACAAACTTAAATTACTTCAAAGGAATTAGTCCTATGTATCTTTGGCCAGCTTCTAGTACCTTTTGCTCATTATGAAATGCCTGTTAAATTCCTGTAACATCTTTGTTGCTTCTTTCCTTGTTTTTGCTGAAAGCACTTTGGCCTGGTATATTGAATAACAACACTAAAAGTATTTAGGTAGTAAAAATGCTTTATTTATTTGCTTTGACAGATTTGAAAGCTCACATCACTAGTCCATTGGATAGATATGAAAAGTATTATTGCACGGCATTCTTCATCAGTACCTAGTCTCTGTGCTGTTCCTACCTCCTATCAGAATGTCTGAATTTGTATCCTGAAACTGAGTCCTGCAATGCCTTTACAAATAGATACACAAATAACTGCATATGAAGTATAGGAGAATTCAGATAAATGGATAGTGGTATCTCTGAAAGTCATCTCTCTGACTGTGTAGTATTTCCATTTTATTTTGTGCATTTGATTCTTTATCTGTAGGTATTTTAAAAGAATTAAGACACTAGATGGTCTTCTAGGCTAGAAGAATTCTTGAGTTAGATTAGTTCTAGAGTCTCTAGCTCCTAAAGTTCCTTGAAAGTAAAAATTTATAGGAAAAATCTTCATTCATTACTTTGTACCACAAAAATATCAAAGCAATCTAACATACTACCTAAAAGCCTTTATTTTGGAAAATAATCAAAGAAGTCTTCTGCAAATATTTGTTTCAGCCTAAGGAACATAAGTTAGTTTAAAAAAAATGGTTTTGGCCCAAGAGCTGCACTTGCAAGACATCTTTCCAAGTATGTGGACTTCTTGTGGTATCACAGAGAGACTTAGGTTAGAGAGAGGCTGTATCAGGCTCAGTGCTGTTCATGAACTTGCTGTGTTGGACCTATGCAGAATCTCACTGATACAATCAGAGTTCAGGGAGGCATAAAGCCCACCACGCAGCAAAGATTTATTTGCAAGGATCAGAGTCTTAGATAGAGAATGGGTGAATTTTGTTGGATGGTTCATTAATTTTTCACAGCTTTGGGGGAAACACAGTGAATAACAAAACTATTAGTTTCACAGCTCATAGATCACAACTACCAGAAAAGGACAGAGTCAGCAGGCTGGGGTACTGTAATAACCCACCAAGGGCTCCCACCATCAGGAGCACAGACTTCCTCTTACTTGGTGGGGAGGCATCCGCTGCACTTGGCAGCAGACATCAATTATTTCAGAAGTTCATTTCTCTACAGTACAAGGGTGTAGGATTTTACAGAATAATTCATAGGAATGCTAATGGTTTGTTTTGCCAGTATTTATCAGTGTTGGGCTGTACCTTTAGACTGTTGAAAATATATAGATTTAAGTGGATCTGAGACTTAACAAGATATGACCTTGAGAGCAGGTGATCTTTTCCTCTGACTGTAATTTTTGAGTTGGCAAGTGCAGCATTGATCCCTGTACTTTTCAATTATTTGACTCATTGAAAATGCCTCATGGTTTAGTTGTTTCTCATGACAGTGTCAAAATAAGGACAAAAGGAATGAAGTCTATGAAAATAAAATACTCTTTTCTTCTATGCCCAGAAAAATTGTTATTTCCTACTGATGGGCTCCCACGGGAAAGAACAGAGGAAAAGAGGAAAGAGCAGCTGATCACATTTTTCCTAGCAGTAGCACACCTGGAAAGCTCTGACCTACACTGCAACCCCTGCTAGGCAGGGCAAGACTTCCAGGACGATGGCAGAGAGAGCTATGGATAAAATAGTTGTTGAGAAAGTAGATTAAATAAATGGGATTATCTTTAATAGGATCACTCAGTAGGGCAGAAAACTATGAATGAATACTCCTATGACGAAGCAAACAACCTCCAAATTAACGGTAGGTTGATGTGACACAGGGCTAAGGGGTGTGGAAATTAAGTTAATAATTGGGCTATTTGCCTTTCTGGAGCTTAGTTTAATGGAGGGTATTTAATAAACTTTGTCTTTGACTCTAAATATTAGACGAAATATGAAGAAGTGGATTTCTTTAGGCTTAGAGAACTTCTACTAAGCATGCTTACTATGTAAGACTTAGTAAAATGTGCATTCTTACTGACTTGCCCAAACCTAGAACTTATGTAAAACATTATTTTTCTTTCCGTATTACCATAATTTTGTTCTTGTGCTAAGCAAAGTTGAAAAATTAAACTTTCAGAATGCTAATCCCAGAAAGAGTGTCAGGAGCTTTCAGTGCATTAAAGGACCGTACATTTCCTAATTGAATTCCTATTTAAATAAGAGTGTGACATCTCCAAGTGTTTTTGTTCAGCTTGTTGAACTGCCTTTCTTCCTTTATGTAGATTTAATGGAAGATTATTTCTCAATTCTACACGTACATGGCAGGTAATGCCTTGCAGATAGGGCCCATGATAAGGCTCGATAGAAAGGTAGGGTGAGCTGCAATGCAGAAGAGGAAATCTTAAACGGATCTAAGCCTCAGAAATAAGTATGATACCTTGTATTACTTATAGGGCAAGGTGTTGCTAAGAAAATGTTGAACTGATTAGTTCAACAAACAAGAACGTTCTGATGGACAACACATTTTGTATCAGATTTATTGACAAAGAAGAATTTTAAGCCTAAACTGTATTTTAATTTAAAACCTAAACTTTTCAAAAATGACTGATTAAGTGTAAAATGTGGACCAGTTACATATTGAATTATCTCTTGCTGAATATCAATGTTACATTTGATGCCATTACTTTTGACAAGCCACAGAAACTCTTGAGTGTGAATTAGGTTCATTGATAGAATGTGTTCAGAAATTGCTGTATCTAAACCAGTAATTTTAACACATCCAACATCTGTATTACATTAGATTTAATTCATACAGAATAATTCCAGTCATTTACAGTAAGTATTAAAAGCAATTTAAAACATATGTCTCATAAACTGTCTGCCATAATCTATGTAGGTTCTTTGCTACAGCACAGATGCTCATGTTCAGGATGCTAAAGAATGGATTTAAGCATATTTTTGCATTTAATGAAAATCATAGGAAGTTTAAGTCAGTTCTTTACTTCTGTGCACCCCACAGAACTGACTTGTCTTGGGATAAGCTGCCACAATTACGTCTTTAGTTGAGCTGGACAAATAAATTCAGCTCACTCTATGAGAACTGGAAAAAAACATTTGTTTGTTGATGAATCCCTCCTTTAGTGGGTATGTCATGCATTCCAAAAGCCATGACAAATTATCTATAGATCTGTGTGTATAATATATATATACGTAGTCCTATGACATCTGTCCAACTAATTCTACAGAATGGGTCATAAAATATAATAACTTTGCATCTTCAAGTATTACCTTGTGCCCCTGCTAGTACATATGACATGCTAGGTGTCTTTAGGGGTTATGATTCTATAACAATAAGCTCATTAAAAATTCTGCTTTAATTGTGAGAAGTAGGATGTTTCCCATGTTCGTAGTAAAATCTACTATCACTATGACTGTGATTCTTTCTTTTTACAGGAAAAAGAAATCTGATGAATGACATTGGATATAAACTAATTGAAAAAGTAGAAGGAAGAGACGTGGAGCATGGGCACAATGATATTTATACACTTTCTGGGTACTAAGTAAGTTGTTTTAATCCTCTTCTTACCTGGGAAATGGAAAACTTAATCTCAGTACTCTAGTCTCTAGGAGAACACAACACAATTATGTTCTTTGTCCTGGAACCGGGGGAAAAATGCCAAATTATTAAAAAGAGCAATTTAGGTTCTTAGGACTTCAGGGAGCATGTGCATGTACATATATGTACATATATACAGGTATGTGTGTGTGTCACATTTTTATACATATATATGTAAATAAATACAAAGGTAGTTACAGACTTGAGCAATGGGCCAGCTGCCTCTGAGGTGTTTTGACTTTCAGTTGCATCACACAGGGATCCTCCAACTACATCTGGATAACAACCGTGGAACTTAATTTTGTTTCCACAATGGGGTAATAAGGTTCATCTGCAACAATTTTAGAGATACAAGGGAACTTATGATGTGATAAACCTCATCCTGTTTTAATAAGCAAGTCTGCTTCTTTTCTTAAACTACAACAGGACTTCCACTCTGATACCTCCAGACCTTCTCTTTCAGAGTTTATTCCTGCCTACTTTTCATGAAGTGGTTTTAAATGTGATGAGGTAAACAAAATAGTGCCATAGAAATCATAATTTTTATACCTTGTATTCACTTCCAACCTAGGTTAATATTCCAATATATTAGAAAGTCTTCAGCAAAGAAAAAGTAAACTTTCAGCAATAGCATTTTCTTAAAAAATGTTTCAAGGAGCATATACATTGAGCAATCTTTGTCCCTCTGATTGAACCTCGTGGGTAAAATTCTGGCACCACTTGAATCAGCTGAGGTTTGCCTGTTCTATCCATTGAGACAGAATACCCTCTCCTGTTTTTCACCATCTAGTCAAATGAAAATAAAGGAAATACTATCTCTACGAGTTTTGCAATGTCAGCATCAGAAAAGACAGATTTTTTTCTGTTACTTTTAGTTGTAGATAAGATGCTTAGATGCTACTGACAATTAATAATTGCTGATTAGTAAAGTTCCAAAAAAAACATAACGAAACCTTCCATTAAAGTAGAAAAGGATAGGAGTCACAGATATTTCATGTAAAAAGCCACATACAAATTAATGATTATCCTCCTGACCTTCCAGAAACATCTTTCCAAAATCTATGAGAAACCTACCAGGAAACAGGAATCTAAGTCAGTAGTCCCTAAGGTAGTTAGGCATTGGTTGCTGAAGTAAAGAACTCTTTGTTGCCTGAACATTTCCTTTGATTTAACTTGGAAGGGTTGCTGGAAAATTGTTTGAGTTGGCCTTTTCCCGTCCAGTGATTTCTCTGTAGTCCACATCTAAGTAAATATGTAATCACAACAGCATAGAATTATGTTAAAATCTGACTCTAGAATAGTAAAGTATTTGGAGACTTTGATAGCCTTCGCTTTTTACAGTTGAGAGGTATTTGAGGGGGCAGAGAAGAGAAGACAAACCATTCTGGTTCTGAGAACCCTACAAAATAGTGTCTAGATGAAATCTGATTCTTATAAAACAAGTACAAATCCAAGAACACTGCACAGAATGACATGTGAGAGGAACAAATACAAGGAATATAGTGAAAGAAAATTTCAAAGGAAATGTACATTGGAATCCCTATAATTTGTAGAGTACATCTGTACCAGTGAATACAGAAAATTTGGTTCTCCATGAAATTCTGACATTTCACACTTATTTTACTAAGAATCAAATCAGCATATTGTAAAGCAACCTACAAAATCACATTCCATTAAGTCAAAGCGCATTTCAACCATGGTGATGATTCATTACCTTCCACATAGAATAAAACTTTGCACCAACCTCAAAGGTTTTCTTTTACTGCCAGCCAGATTATATATTAAGTTCCATAGAAACAATTTTTGTAAGCTTGCTTTTGGCAACACTTACAGTGTGAGTGATATGCCGTGTGACACCAGATTGAATTACTGTTACACATTATAAAAGACAACTAGATGGCAGTTTCATCTCCTCTCCTCTCCTCTCCTCTCCTCTCCTCTCCTCTCCT
>VWZQ01009785.1:20293-87115 GCA_013397015.1 Myiagra hebetior
TCAACAGATTGGGGATTACATAAAGGTCAGGCCATTTAATATTTATATTTAATATTTTTTTACTGAAAAAATTTTTCCAGTTTTTAATTTTCATCTTTATTTTCCAGTGACCAGGATGTTATAGCTTGAAGAAATGACCAATGTAAACAATTTATGAAAGAATAATACACAAGTATTCAAAGTCAGAATAACAGGGAATGTGGGCAGATTTGGATGCAGAATGCTTGAATTCTGAGGCTTCATATAACAACATTTCTGTCTTCGGAATACTAATAAAATTTCTTATCTATATATTTTACTTCACAAAGGCAGAAATATTTCTGAAACTACTCCATTTACTGCTGTGAGAGGTTTCTTTTGCCATTGATTCCCATGAGCTTGAGTTGAGATCAAGATGAATAGTCCTTTGAAGCATTTATTGATTGAAAAAAAGTACTTGATTATTTTTTGTTTACTCATCTCCTTAAAAGGCTGATAGAGCCCTTTCTTTAGACAATATACAGAGAGGTTTGAGTGCCTCTGAGTTTTGCAATTTTCAGCTTGCAATATTCAGATAAGGATTTCTGCACTCTCTTTGTCAAGAAATGTGTGACTGACACTGATACAGCAGCCCACACATATCTGTAGCTAACTGAGAAGGTGGCAGCCTGTTGAGACAGAAGATTTCTTATAAAGAAACTATGTAAAAGTCTTAATCCTTCTTCCTGTAGAGGTCGGCTGGAGTTTTGCATTTGATTTTGTGGAAACCAAATTGGTCCCCAGTTGAATAGAAAACAATCACTCACTGTATAGTGAGAATTTATATCCTGCAAAAAAGTATACATTATTAAAGGGAACTGACATAGGGGTCACTGAACAATTTTAGTAGCCTACAGATCATTACATTTATTACTCAATTTTTTTTTTCGTTTTATGCAAGAAAAACTCACAGTGACTTCAGTAAGAGTTTTTCTTACTTAAGGAGTACAGAACTGAGTACTTAGTTGAGAACGAAAGCAGCATTAATGACTTCCATATGTTATTGCATAAAACTCATTCATATGTTTTTGATTTAAAATATTATAAAACAGAAAACAAAAATATTCTGTGTAACTTTCTGTGAGAAGCAAAAATGCTCTTAAGATCACGGATGAGAACAATTGGATTTTAGTTAGATGTGCAGTAATTGTTTGAACCCTGGAAATAATTTCTTCAAAATATTCTCTTGTTCTTTTTGTTCAGTCTATCTGTCTTACATACTGTTTCCATTCTCTTGTCTTCGCCTTTATTATTTCCAAAAACCCTGTGGGGATATTATGTCAGCACTTCTTGACCTCATGTGGTGAAGTTGTCAATGTTGAATTAAGCATTTTTTTAATATAACTATACCAATCTCATGCACAGATCTTCCCTGCAACATCCTTGATCATGGAGTGAGGTGAAAATACATAGGAGAAACCTGTATTACAGTGAGAATGTGGGAGCTTACAAAAACATTTAAACTTGTTAAGTAAATTATGACTTGATGTATGAATACTGTTCAGCTCCTATTTTTATCCAGAAATCCTTAAGCAGAGACAAAATCCCCTGTCCAAAGATAAGGAATTGCAAACACATCAAGACTAGAATTCAAAAGAGAAATAAAACCTTTTGCTGCTGAATCTGCAAATAGTATTAGCGGCATCCTTGGGTACTGAAAATAGTAAACTCTTTTTTTCTATTTTTTTTAAATAAAACCCGTAACAGAATATAATATAACCCACTACCGTAAGGACAGGAATCCAAGCTGGACTTCTACTTCGATCTTGATATCTGGAATTTGAAATTATGTGTACTGTCTAGCTCAAGTCTCTCTCCATGGCCTTTATTTGGGTTCCTCTGCCAGATATCTCTAGCCAGACAGCATGAAAACAGCTGCAATTTTTGCATTTACTGTATTCAAAATTTAGCTTGTAATTTACCTGGATGTGAACCATGTAAAATAGTGTAATCCTTAGATCATAATACAAGTAGTTCATCTTTTTCTTCACATTTTTTTAATGAACTGTGTTGTGTTATTTTGTTACTGATGAAGTGAGGAAGAAAGCATGAATATGGTAGTCTTCTAATGAGCTGTGTTCATACCAGACTAGCAGTTTTCAAGCAAACATGCTGTGGCTGGAGATTTAGGTCAGGAGGTCAGGAATTACTCTTTTAGAGAAAAAAGGCTGACATTGACTCACAAAGCTGTAAAATTTAGTAGCACATGTTGAGTCAGGCATGTATAAAACCTGCAAATAATGCTAGCTGAAATGAAATAAAAGGATCAAGGAACAGGAAATATCTCCAGTCCTCTTCCTTCGTATTGTTACATTTTAAGAGCATTGACAAGTCAGTAGGATGAGATGAATAAGCAATCATAATTTCATAATTTTATACACATATTAGAGATAAATATAAAACATATATATTATATAATATATAGTATACAAATAAATATTTATATAATTGAAAATAGAAGAAAAATAACCCTCAAAAGATGTAACTCAGTAAGAAGAATCTCTCAATGAAGTGTTGTCTTCTTGATGTTGACAGTAAGTGAACATGGCATTCAAAAGTAGAGGTGGGGAGTCATCTTGGACATCTCTTTTGGTTGCCTTGCACCCTTGATTCATCTAAAGTTCCCAGCAAAACAGACCAGTAATTTGTGCCCCATCCAGAAGCAGGAAGTCCCTTACAGTCTCTAGAGGTACATTCTATTGGCTGACTTTCTACAAGTTCTTGCTTTCTAGGTTGGCATCCAAATTCAATGTAAACCTCTGAATCTTTTTATAGCAATTCAGTACCTTTTGCTCCACATCAATGTAGTACTAGTTGCTTACTATATAACTGAATATATATAGTTAATAAATGTGTGTACTCATCCTCATCCTGCCTACAATGATGTAATTAGAAAATTAAAGGGAAACATCGCATACAATTCATTTCCTGCAAGGCTGTTTTAAACATGCAGCACATCATTGCATTACTGGTGTAAATTACTCTGAGGCTTTTCTAGCACTAGATAAAATGGTATTAAAGATCAACTAAAAAGTAGATGACTTGGATCAATATTTTTAGAAAACTTGCTCTCCAGCCACTATGCCCCAAACTCTCAGCATTTGTTTTTCTTTTGGTGGCAGAACATCGATCACATTGTGTCAAAGACTAAAGAAATATCACTTTGACAAGAAGGATTTAGGTAAAGAGTGCATGTTGTTAACAGGGGTGGTAGTAATACTGTGTGGAGTGTAACATACACACTTTGTCTGCCTTCCAGCTGTTTGGCTTCACAGTTATTATGTGTACTGTGAAGTAAATAAATCTTTCAATAATATTGCGAAGCATTTTGGATTCCATCAGTTACTCTTTTTGAAGATGAAAGAAAAGTTTTCTTTCACTATTAATTTTGAAGTTCTACATACAGTCTCTCAGGTAAATCCTAAAAAATTGGGATGACGGTGAATTTTGAGAGTGAACTTACAATTTAGTTCAAGAAAATCCACTATTATTTCCTAGATAAAAATGTACTCACTATTTTAAAATTCTTAGCTTTCCAGAAGTAAACACAATTTCAACACAGTAGTACAGTTAATATTATTTCAGAGTCTTCTATTCGGATACTGATTTAAATCTAGTCAAGTATAAGAGAAAATAGTGGCAAATTCAACTTTTGGGAAAATTGTCTCAGGTCTCATCAGAAAGATGTCTGTATTTTTCCAGTTTCTGTCCAGAGTGGTTTCTTTCTTGTTTTTTCTTTCTTTTCTTTTTTTTTTTTTTAATTTAGTGTCAGATGTTCTCCAAAACGCATTTGATGGAAGTCCTTTAAGGCAGCTTTATAATTTTTACAATACTTTGGAGTGATGACATTTTTAATAGGGAAGTAGTTCTACTTCTTGAGCTATTTCTTGTACTTGTGTGTAAACTCTTTACAATGTAACCCAAATCTGTGTTTACATCTAGGAAGAACTGTACAGGTCCAGAAAAAGAACAGAAATGAAAGATGGAGGTAAATATAACATAACATTGGATTTCTAATACTTGGGTGGAAGGAAACCCTATTCTGGTATTACCACATCCCACTGGCTGTAATGCTTTTGTTACTGGGACACTAGAAAGTTGAATTTTAAATCAAGTATAAGGGTATTCTGAACCCTGTAATTTCTGTAAGACCCAGCATTTAATGAGCAATGCTGAAATTTGAATGTGAAATGTACAAATCATGCAATGTGTTGAAAGAATTGACTGTACAAGGCCTGACATGTCTAGGGGGATGGGAATCCTATTTGCTGTCCTATTTAACTGCATTTGAAGGTTGCTATTTTCATGATAAACACAAGTACAGTACACAAACAAGAACATCCTGATAATTTTGCCAAGAAATTTAAGAATTACATGATCACAGAAAATAAGAGACATTATTTAAGAGTTTAAGTATTTCTTCAGTCTGATATATGGGCTTCAGCTTGGTATATGAATGCAGAAAGATATAAAAACACTTAAGCAGTGAAAATAATTACAGTCTTTCCCCTAGGTGTTTCATTTCAGCAAATGGCCTGTATGCTGGAACAAGATACAAACACAGTAATTACACCTGTGTAAAATGCAGGGCTCTGTTTGTGTGTGTGTGAGTGTGTAGCCCCTATTATCCAGTAAAGTGAACTTCTTGCTAAGTTGTGATTTTTTCCGTCTTTGTATCCAGGTTTCGCTTAGATGAAAAATGACTGTAATTTCAGAAAAAAAGTTCTTTTTTGGAGAATGGCTACTGCAGAGTTTGGGTTTAACTGGTGAGCCACAGCATAAACAATAACTGTCTGGGTTTCTCTGTGTTATTCTATTCAATTCACTGGTATTTCTGCATTCATCTTACAGCACTACACTTGACCTCATCCTCCTATCTGAGGTGAAGTTGTTCACCACTACTGCCTTCTTTTTATAGCTAGCATTGGTTTGTTTTCTGTTCTGTCTTGCTGGTAATAGTTTTCTTGGTGGACCTTCTGCAATAGTCTTGTTACACTACCAAAAGTTATTTTCTCAGTTAATATAATTTAGCCCATGTCTTAGCAGTTTATTCACACTGTATTGGAAGAAAAATAGAAGTACATTGATGGTGATCATCCTCAGTCTGGAAAAGCACAGAGACCCAAGCTTGTAGGTAGCTACTTTGAAGATAGATAACAAAAGAAGACAACAAAAGAACTGTATAAAATCTCAGAGTTTTGTTCACATGGGTCTTATGATGGGATTGGGATCCAAAAATTATGTCCTTAGAAATGGTCTGAAAAACTTCTCTTGGTCCAGGTACTCCTTTTTTATTTTGGTTACTTGTGGAAGTCCCATCGCTATCACAATGTGTGTGGGAGCTCCAAAGGCTAAATTATATTTTACAAGTGGGCTCACTTGTACAAGGTGCTAGAATGACCTGCCAAAGACTACAGGGGAAGTTTGGTGCAGAAAAAGAACATAATGTGCATTTCCTACAACCTTGCCCAGTCTCAGAACCACCAGTTCAGCCTTCTGTTTCACTGTTACTGTCATCATCATGGCTCACAAGTTGTCCAATCTGCAGTCAAGATTGAATGTTTTAGTAATTAGAACTGGCCAAGTTTTCTTTTTAAAAGAAAAACTTGAAGTATTGAAACAAACTTGTGAAAAAACGGGCTTTGGTCTACTTTGAACACCACTTGTATTCACTAATTATGGCTAATTATGCAACTGAACCTCCTTAAAATGATTTTTCTGAGAAGGAAAGCCAAGTGGTGGGTATTGGTAATACATAATGGGATCATTTCACTCATTTTTCATGGGTAAAAACTGAGAAACTCTTCTAGATATTAAGAAATAAAAAAATATTGTGGTCCTCTTTAAGGAATTCTGAGAAAAAACCAAAACTAAAACATTTAATGAACAATTACATAAGAATAATTTGCTCCTCTCAAGGATTTAACTTCTTGTCTTTTAACTAGACCAAAACAAATTAACCATTAAATTCAGATTATGCTGAAGAAATCTCTTCTAACAGTCATGAGTTAGGAGCTTCTGTTGTGAACAGAAGCGTTTTTGTCATGTGTTATAACCATCGAACATTTTTTTAAAAAGAATAAATTTCTTTAGATAATATTTTTATGTATCCTAGAATTGCTGTATTTTAAGGGGTTCTTTTGCTTATCACTAAAGCTTACCTCACTTGTTGGCACTTTTCTTCCCACTGGAAAACTTTGACATACATATTTATTGCAGTTAACAGATTTTGTGTTTCATCTGTCACTAAGGTCTCCTTACACAAGTGCAGAAGTATGCAACAATGAAAAATAATGGCAAGAAAACACTTAGACAAACATTTCTAACGCTGCAAGAGAGTTTGATCTGGCATGGGAGATCTGGCATAAAGGTTGAAGTCATGGGGTTGAGATGGGTTTCTTTTTTTTTTTTAACTCCTTTCCCTTCTTCTCAGTGATACCATGAAACAAAATCTACTAGCATCATAAAACATACCACTGTGTCAGTGAATTTATGTACACCTGTATTCCAGGAACTGCTGCAACTAAGAAAGAAGCTGCTCTTACTTTGTGAGACCAAACTTCATCAATATTTTAAAGAATGATGCAACTAAAGTAACTAGTTATAAAAATAGTTTTGCATTTTTCAGTTTATTAAAATGCATCTTGGACTTCTGGCCAAGACAGATCTGTCAAATATTGCTTTTGAAATGTCTACAAGTTTGAGTAATTTTTCACATCCTCACTAAAAGAACAGGTCTAGGGGAAAGAAAGGTGCCACTCTACTAAATGGGAAGACAGATAAGACTGCCTTTGCAGTTTTTCTTTGGGGGAAAAATCAAGGTCACTCACTTTAACCAGCTGTGACAAATAGAGTTTGGACACGGATTTTAGCTGCATGTTGCATGCTTGCAGCTAGTGCAGAGGCCGCCTGGCACCAAGTGAAATTACTTTTTATCTGCTCTTACCCCCTCTTCCTCTTCTTTCTAGCACAAAGCCAAGCAAAGTATCTTAAATCTGCTTAATTTCATCTGCCTGACTAGGAAGAACCGGAAATATTAAAAGTTAGAAATATTTTTAAAAGTGGGTTAGGAGCAACTATCCTATGCTTTTCATGTACTGTCCTTTATTTCATCCCAGATACTACCAGTACTTCTGTGAATGGGCTTAGGCAGATGTTAGCAAGTCAGAATAGAATCAACAGGAAATTTATGAACAAATCTGAATTGAAAATTTAGAGGCATACTTCTGTTGCAATATCTCCTGGGAAAGCACTTCAGCAGTGCACAAATCTCATTAGGTCTGAGACAGAGCCCTGCACAGGGCTCTGCTGCCTTCCATACACTCCTCATTCACCATGAAGTCCACACCTACTGCCTTACATTCTTTCCTCTTCAAGAAGAAGATAATGAACTTCCCCATGGTAAAATATAAAAATGTGAAGGACCAGAAAAAATGGTACATGGATGAGTGAAGAACTGAAGACTAAGGTGAAGCAGCCTTTTAATTAAAAAAAAACCAAAACAAAACATATTCATAAAGATTCATGTAACATTAATCAAAAAGCAAACTACAGTGATTTTTTTTGTGATTTTACAACTGTATTATACTTGTATATTATACTTGTATCTTTTGTGCAAAAACCTATTCTAAAATGAAATTCTTGTCCAAAAATTGACACAAGCATCTAGACAGCTAGACACTCAGAGATGTACAGTACTGACTCTAGCAGGACTTGTGTGCATAAACACTGTTGTAGAGCTGAGATGTAGTATTTAGCACTGGAATGGTTAAGGATATACTGGGAATGTCTTGCAGTGGAACCTGCCTAAATATGTTTGGATTATTAGTGGGTTAGCATAGAAAGCAGGAGGGGTTACTAAAGCATTTCTTACCCTGTTCAAGTTGTTTATCAAGTTCAGCCAAAGTTAAATGTTATGCTCAATGCACTTCAAGTTTTATAGGTGGTGTGGGGATAGATACATGTAGAGCTCTGCTACTTTCTGTTCGTATTCAGCAATTGCAAACCTTCTTTTGCTCATTATCTAAAGCTGGTCTCCATGGGTCGCAACTATTTGGGACACATACATTTAGCAACACTCCTATGTTAATATGGTTCTCTAGAGATCACAGCTGGGACACAGCGTTTCTGTAGCTGCTTGTGATTAGATTAAGACTGTTCTCTTTCCAACCTTTACTTCTTATGTCACTGTAGAACCATGAAGCCTGCTTTTGCAACTTGTGCCCACTTAAATTCTGGAAACATCTCAAGGAGATTATGGTTTCTTGTAGTTCTCTTCTTTTTTTGTGTGTCTTGTTTGTTTGTTTTAGTTTGGTTTTTTAATATTTATTTTTAATTACTCCTACTGTCATTTAAACAAGTTTACTGTAAAGATATTTAAACTACTCTTATTCCTGGAGGAATTACAAAACAGTATGTTCACATCCCCCTTCCCTTGTTCTCTTATTGTGAAAAAGGAAAGTATGTTCATCACTGCATTTATACAAGAGGGTACCATTTGCTTAAAGCTTCCATCCAAGTTCCTTGCATAACAGCTATTTAAACCACTTCAGATGAAATCTGCTCTGCAATTGTAAACTTACTAAGTACTGCATGTACCCTGACTACTTCTTTTAACTGTAAAAAGGATGAGGCATACCAGATGAACATCTTTACCACTGGATATGAAAGGGTGTGCTGCCTGAGGAGTCTGCAGTGAAAGACTTTAATTCCCTGCGTTGGCATCAAAAAGGATGCCCAGTGCCTGCAAGTGGGTTTCCAGGCCAGTACAAATACAGATTGGGAGTCCAGAAAACCTCAGATTCCTTTCACAGGGAAGATCCTCTTATGAGTTTTGGTTCTTGACTTGCTGTGTCTAGATTTGACCCTCCTCTCCAATGTGCACAATTGTGCGTGTATCCACAGTCTTTCCAGCTGATCATATTCCTCTGCTTCCATAAGTGGTGAACTATTTTCTTTCTGTTTAACTGTTCCTGGATTCTTTTTGCAGTATCCCTCATGGCTGCCTACAAAAGGCAAAGCCCTTGTCTTGTGATTGGTGTAGTGCAACCAGTTTTCTGTCTCGTAAGGACGGGGTACACCTAAACATCTGCAAAGGTACACATGTTGTGTACTGAGTGAAGAAATATACTGAGTGCTTTCACATGGGGGTCATCTATGCATCCTGTTAGAGGACAAATCAGGTGTAAGGCTATCAGAAATTTCTCTGGTACTAAGTGAATTTATGATATTACCTATTTATTAATGAAAATTATCTTGAATTAATATTGCTTAAATACATTTTGTACTTGCGAGGATTCTTCTTAGGTGAAGCTTTTAGTTTCATTCTATTTACTGCTGTCCTTGCTAATATTCTTCAAAAATTATTTGATTAGTTGTTTTGCTTTTCTGGAAAAACCTGGAGAAATGCAGGGAAGTTTTGACGCCTGTCACATTGTGAAAGACTATCAAAATATCACATGTGAAAAACTAGCTGTGGCTTAACAACTCCGCATTCGTTTGTCAGCTACCTTGTACAAGCATTGTGATCATACCTTCCATCCCTGGGATTCAGTTCTGTGGGAGGGAGACCCTGAAATGGAGTCAATGAAGCCCATGAGCGTGATGGCAAAGCCAGCTGCTCAGGAGGCAGTGCTCCTGGCACAGAGAGCAGCCTGACATCCTGCATCCATACACGACATACCAGATCAATGGCCCCCAGCTGCTGCATGAGGTTCATAAACAGCTGGAGAAAGGCTGAGCTGCACTCCAGCTCTTCTCGTCTTCCCTTTTTATCACCCAGCTGTGAGCATTCATGCAGACAGTTTTATTGATGTAGAGTTAGTACTGTTTTTGCAAGACAAAGCTCTTCTCATGTCACAGCCTCCTAATGGGTGATACTTTGTGTTTAGGGATTTTGGACAAATTCCTTTCTGTGTTCTTTCCTTCTTTCCTTCCCCCTTGTTGATCTTTATGTTTATAACATCCACATTTGAAGGAAAAGTAAATTATGACATAATTGCTGAAAACTTGCTTACTTTTGGTACAGCCATTGCAAGAAAGTACATGTAATGTATGTAAGGATCTAATTTCTAATAATGTGCACTTATTTGATAACTTTTGCATGATGCTGATATTTCCTGTGTAATGGATGGATGGACATATATGGTGCATGGACAGTATATGGTGTATGGCACTATGCTGATGGCTTTTTGGCACTCTGGCTGGCAGCTGATTCTTTAAGTAATAAAAAAAAAAGACACTCTTGATCCTATCTGTTCTTCTATATACTGGCACTGTAAGTGTAGAGATACTAATATGTATTAAATCACTAAAGTGGTGTAGTATGTATTTCTTTGAAGAAGAAAGTCACTCCAAAAATTATTGTTAAAAAACAATAAAAATTTTATCCAATGTAAGACAGGGCTAGTCTCACATCTGAGCTTTGTAGGTGTCGAATTTGTTAATGGTTTTTATTGGTTTTTCACTGGTCTTCCTTTTTGATATAATTTTTATTTTTATTTAATTCTTCAGTACTGCTGAGCACTTTCTCAGCTGGCTTATTTCTGATTAGAGCTCTAAGGAGGGGTCTTGACACAGCAGAAAAAGCTGATAGCTGCTCCTGACACTTCACAAGGTGGCCACAGCCTTCAGGATAGGATTTAAAACATGTAATGAAAACTCTCTATCTGTAGCAGATTAAAAACCAGATCTTGACCACCTGGCAGAGCTACCAGCTCACATGATCCTTACTTTGCAGCATTTTTTTGTTGTGTTTCCTAAAATCCCAACTACTGAATACCTGTAATTGAATGAAAATTTAAACTCAGAATATAAATTTCTAACCTCCATTTTACCACTACCCATCTATATCTTCTCTGCAACCTCCTAAAATTCACTCCAAGGTTTAAAACTCTGTGTGAAAAGAAAATAGCACTTTAAGAGCAATTTTTCAAAACCCTGCATTAGCTGATTGCAAAATATTAACTTTATTTTAGTTCACATTTTTAGACCTTTCTCATGAACGTTTTTATAATCTTAAATTTTAAATATATTATAGCATTGAAAAAATATGTTCACATTGCACATGGTTATTTAATCTAGTTGATGGTTATCCCATGAAACAATGAAGGACTCAAATCAGAGAGGGGTGTAAATAATATTGTTTATGTCAATACTGTCAGCTCAGCATTTTAAAACTGGCAGAAGACTACGTGAACAACATGCCATCATAATGACATTTTATATCATTAGCTGAGAAAGCTGATAATTTTAACAAGTGCAATTTTATTCAAGGAAAATAAATGCTTTTAATATTGTTATAAGCATTGATTTGGTATAGACAAGGACAAAAATTGGAGTTCCCTCAGACTCTGAATTTGCATAATAGCTGTACTCCATACAGTGCTACGCTCCATAGCTACTTTCACTAAAATCACAAGCTTTAGAGGAAGTTTTTCCTATCAGTCTCCTAATTCCTTCACTGTTGCAGCTGCAGTTGCAGAACTTCAGAACTTCAAAGGGTATAGTGACAGTAAATCTGCAAAGAAATGTAGAGGCTTCAGTAAAATCTAGAACATCAAGGCCATCTTTGGGTATATAGAAATGCTTTGGTATGGGTCTGGTTTTAGACTTCAAATTTCAAAAGAATTATTTCTATTAGACATAGTTTCTTTTTTTTTTTTTTTTTCCCTCTCATTCTCTTTTGTGCAGTTTCATTATGATTCTCTATCAGATCAGAGAAGCTCTTTGATCTCTAGGATTTACAGACTATACACCTGGTGTTTGCTGAGCAAATTCTGGAAGTGGTAATAAACTGGAAAACATAAGGCTTAATTTTGTTTCTGTATCCTTTCTTTGGGGAGAGGGGAGGAAGGGATGAAGGTGTTTTGCCAAGTTTAGAACAATTGGTTGAATTTGACTGTTGAATGGTAAGTTACTGTAGGACTTGTCTGACCTGCCACATCCTAGAATGATCCTTGAATGCTCAGTAGAATGAAAACTGATCGTCTTACGGATTGTTAGTTTAAAGTTTGTCGCATTTGTTGGCTGCTTTTTTTTCCTTTTTTTTTTCTTTTGTGCAGAATTCATCTGGATAATTTTTTCTCTCCCCTTATATATAATAGTAAACATATTTGGAAGAGAACACTGAATTTCTTTACCTATCCAAAGTCTTGCAAAGTTGCTAGCAAGTTTGCTATTTCCTTTCAGCTCTTTAGCTGACTGTAATTTAGTCATAACCTAAAAATCACTGTGAAGTGAGTGGTCAGTTCCTAGAAAAGGATAGAAATCAGCTGCCACTTCTTACATGACCCTGTAGGCTTCAGAACAGGGCTCTGCTATTCCCCAAAACACTGCTTAAGTGTGAGGCTAAGGAAAATCAAAACAGTAAAAAGCTATGAGAGAGAGAAAGAATACACCCAATTCCTTTCCTTTTTATTCTTTTCTTTCTTTGCATGTCATACTATCTCTCTCTCTGTCCCTTTTTCTAAAAATCTAGTACTGTGATCAGAAAACTTAGGTAAGTAGTACTTCAAAAATATTTTAGTTCTAGAGTTGAGTAAATTTTTAGTAGAGAGGCTGATATTTGGTGTTACTAATTTTCCTCACTGGCATCATTTAAAGCTGTGGAATCTGCTAGAAATCAGAATTCTAATCCCTAAGATAAATATTTTTTAGTTCTGTAAGCAATATTGTGAATGAGAACATATGGCTGAAACAAATGGTAATAATACTCTGTTTTCACCAGGTCATATCAGCATGAAATACGTGTTCTGTCATTTATAACAATAAAGGGATTTGTTTTATTTAAGAGTTGTTTATTCATACACGCTATGCAGCTGCTAATGTCAGTTTATCATTGTGATCTTGTTTTGTTCATTATGTGGCAGCTGGAGGTTTGCTCTCCATGGGCTTTGCAGAGGTCAAAAGAAGTCTTTCTCGTAATTTGAAAGGCTCTATTCCTTAAAACGAGCTTGACATCTTTCAGAACACAGTCTACTTTGCTAATGCCAGGCTATTCTACATAGACAGGTATTTCAGATGTTTTTTGATGAGGTATTTTATAAATATATATATATATATATGTACACAAGAGTCTTTATACATAGTGTCAAAGATGGAGATTCTTATCCATTTTCTGTTATTTTCTTGCAGACCCTTAAAAATCTGTGTCTCTTATCAAACACAATTTTAGAGTTTGGAGTTTATTTTAATGACTTACTAGAATGGTAAAGTTAAGCAGTAGTATCAATTAATTACATGACTAAGCAACTTAATTAGTATTTTTCATACTTGTCTTTTTCCATATAGGTTTGTACTGTAACTGACTGAAACTCATTAAAAATATAAATGTTTCTATTTCCTTCAGAAAAGATCCACTCTGGAGGAATGTGTGATATCAGTTCCTTTGAAAACTGGAGACATAATAAAGTGTGAAGCGTTTATCTATCCAAAATAGGAAGTGAAAATGAATCAATTTTATTATCCAGATTTCTTTGATAAGTATCTGTGAATGCTTCTGTGTAAATGCAGAGTTAACATTATTATTTTTAGAGGTTGCTTGCAAATGAGAGAGTCTTGATTTTGTTTAGCAAGCACATAGAACTCCTATAATTTTATTTTGCTCCTCACATTTAGGAAGATCAGGGTTTGACATGTTTCCTTTATATTTTGCCTCAAGGGTAGGAAGAACTGGAGTGAGGTGCATGATAGTTTTGTTTTGTCCAGACAGAAGAAAACATGTAGGTTGAAGGTGCTCATTTGAATGTAGCCTAAAATTTTGGTGGAAAAAAAGAGTGAATTTCCCATTAAATTATTAAGAAATGGTTATTTTAGTCCAGAGGGATTTAGAAGCTGATAGGATCTGTTGTTTGCATGAAAGTAAAATTTATACTTCTTTGAAAACCTCACACTGAGTGTGTTTAAGTCTATGTGAACTGTTTTGAGATTAATTTTGGTATGGACTTGTTAGAATTTTCATAGAATTAAAGCAACACAGAGGAAAGAAGAAGCTTTTCTCCTGTGCAAACCTCGGTCATCTCCTCTGTCTTCTTGAACTTTGTTAATTCAGCCCATTGGGGCCAAACTCTTACATACTACAACAATTTTCAGCATTTTCCATCTCTTCTATTTTGAGTTGTTTGATTCTGTTGAGTTCAGTTGTAAGTCCTGGCGAGAGTTTTAAAGATGACCTTTATATTTAAACTGTTATGAGGAATATGTCCTCAAGGAATTAAGCACATACATTTCAGTGTAACACTGTTGACTGAGACACTCCTCATCATCTCCTAAAATCTCTGTCTTTGCCCCCAGTTTAACTTCTAGAGAGTGAATTAACTTGGTGACCTAATGACTTAGTTTTTTAATAAACATTTGGATACAATGACATAAACCAGCAAGACAGGCTTATAGCCAATAAAAAGGTTTCTTGAGATAAAGTTTATATATCAAAAGCAGCTGGTTCTCCAAGACATACTTCTTTCTAATTATCCCTGTTACTGGAAATCTAGACAATAAAATAATAGATATGCTATCCTATATAGTAGAATGAAAATAGACCTAAAATGTTAATGTTCTTTAACTTTGAGGAGTAGAGAGTAGAAAACTGTTTTGTTAAACTTAATTAATATTTTAAAAACTTCATTAAACAATTCAATTTTATTTCCCTTCCAGCTTTAAGAGTGTGAAAAAACTAGGTTATATTTTCCTGATTGTTATTCTTACTTTTAGAGAAATCATCTATTTTTCTAGTTGATACACGAAGTTTGCATGAGGACAAGTACAATTTTTGTTCCAGGTCCACATTTATTCCAAGTATGTGACTACAATGATGTAAAACACATAGCAATGCATAACTTGAATTAGTATTTATGGATCCTTCTTAACAGTAAACATATCTTATATTTCCATTATGCACATTTCTTGGATTTTTATATGCCTCATTCATTATTCCTTCAATAAAGCAATGGAGGGAACAAACAGTATCTTTGTTGAACACCATTTCATCTGGACCTCTGAGGATACGTTTTTTTAACATTGTGTTAAATTGTTTTGTAACAGATGGCTCTAAATCCAGTTGAAGAGCATGTATTTAGAGTAAAATTGTTCTTCCAGGAATACAGACGTTATATTTTCTCTACAAATTAATTTACTATTTTAAAAATACGTAGATACTAACATTCATGACAATGATTAATCAAGTTTACATAAGAGTTTTAGTGTAACTGTAGAAGATCAGTCATGTTTATCAATCTCATGCTAATAGCATTCCTTAGTATTCCAGCTCTTTTATGTCCCTGTCTTCAGTCTTTACACTTGTAAACTTCTCACTCATACGGTTTTGTACTCATGAGTGAAAGATTAGCAGTGAACCAGACTAAAATACACTCAAGTTCTTTCCCCCTTTCTCTGACTTTTTTTTTCTTAGTAGCTATTCAGTTTTAGTTCTTCTTGAGACTGTGACAAACTGCAAAAGTGCTGAGATTACTTTTCTGTCTTCTTTATGAAGGAGAAGAGACTTAGCAACTTATACTTCTGTTTATGAAACACTATTTTGACATGAGGTATCTCACATGGTGTATGTGTTTCTATATTGGCTTTACAGTCAAGAGGTCTCCCATTACATTGTGAGATATCTATGGGTCTTGAAAGTCCAAGTTCTGTACATGCTTGACTCTGTGCCCATAATGATGCTCTTACTGACATAATAGTGTATGTACACATTTTAAAATTTTATCACACTGAAATGTAATGCTGAAAAAAGCAATCCTGCCTTATTATTCTATTTGCTTGTTGATAGTCTCACATGAACTGGATAGAAAAAAAAAAAAAAACAGTAAGCTATTTTCACTTTCTTTCATGAAGCATCTAATCAATCTCATATTTATCCATGTAAACTGTAATTTTTAAATCAGTCTTTTAACAGGTCTGAAAAAAACTTCATCAGTTTTATACTGCTGTCCTTGAATTTAATAGGTTGATGTTAAAAAAAGATCTCACTGTCAAAGGCACTGAACCCATAACAACAAGGGATTTCAAAAGAAATCTGTGTCTTCCATCTCTGGCTCAGTGGGGTACATTATACAGTACTGCTGATTTATAAGTAACAGTTCTTAGATCTTTTAACTAGATTCATCGTGACTTGGATAATTTCTGGTATCATTGAAATACAGCAAAGAGTATCAGTAAGTACTCAGTACTGCTCTTAGAAAATGTACTCAGGAAATGACTATAATAATATTTTTATGCTACAAGTCTGAACTATGTGTTATCAAATAATTTCTATGATGTAAATGCAGCTGCTTTTTACCTGCTTCCTACTGCTAGTGTCTTACAACTTACTTGAGAAAAATTCCCATTTTTTTTGTGAAAGGAGCTGTAAATTGTAGTATCATTAATACATGTAAAAATAAGGTGAAATTTGCTGTCTTCAGAAATAGTTGTTTGTCAAGGGAAAATTATTTTCTAAGTAACTAGGTAAATCCTAAACTGGTAGTCATAACAAACAAATGGAAGTAAAAAATATGTTTCTAATAGCCATGTCTTCTCAGCACAATTAAAGCAAGAGACTAAACACTGTAAACAACTTTTTATCTGCCAAAACATGAGTTCAGAGCAATTATCTTCTTTTATTACATATGACACCACAAACAACCAAAGCAGCAGTATAACTTTACTCTTTATATTTGCTTTGCATGTTAGAGATGCCATCAACAACAAACCACAAAATAACCAAACAATAACCAACAGAACAGAAAACAGAAAACAGCCTTTTAGGTTTTGATATTTAAATGAAGAAGGAAATAATTTTGAACAGTTTGGCTTAAAAATTTACTTAAAAACATTCATTAGCATTTGACTAAAACTTGAAGATATTGTACATTTTAGAACAAAAATAATTAATTTGCTTTAAAATTATATTTAATAGAAAGTTTAATGCCTGAAGATAAAAATAGAAAAAATTCTTTAGAAGCATAGAAATATAAAACTTTATGCACCTTTCCAGATAGGTAAGGCAGCAGTTAGCCCTGGCAATACTGAGGCAGGGTGCGGTGTTCAAAGTTATGAAGATACTTATCAGTATCTCCTGTGTATGCCTCTCTGCTCTCTCCATCTTTTGACAGTTTTCAGTTGTACTTCAATAGCAGGTGCTGTGCTATTTAAAACAGAGCTGGAAAACTAAACCCACTCAAGCTGCCCCTTTTTTCCCCTGCCCCTTCCGATAATGGAGGAACTTTCAGAGGGATTATAAACTGGAATCCCAATTTATTGAAAATTGCTATAATCACAACAATATTAATAACAAAGAGTGTACAAAAGAGAGATGGTGTTTTATCCGCAAAAGGGTATTCACCACTGCACAAACGAGAGTTTTCATGGCTTAATGCCTGCATCCCCTTCCACACCCCTTCAGCCCAAGGAAACAATGAGTAGCTGCATCAAACAAACCCCCTTGGAAGATAGATCATCCATGTTGCACCACACACTCTCCTCAGATGTCCCCACTTCGCTGGTTCGGCTCCGTGCTGCCTCCAGCACCAGCGCTGCTCCACTCAGCTCAGCTGAGATTGGGCTCCACACAGCTTGGCCCTGAGCCACTGCTACTCTCTCTTGTTTCTTTTTCTCAGAGTGGCATCTTGGGCTCACTGTCGCTGTCTTTCAGCACTAAACCACAAAAGCTGTGTTTTAGAGGAACAGGAAAAGGAGCCGCCAGTGGTGAAGTGGGTTTAGGCCTGCCTGGATGACCCAATACTTTTTTCCGGCAGAGATCCAGGCAAAAATCGCCAACTTTCCATTTCTGGGCCCATATTGTTTTCCCATGGAAAGCTTGCTTCCCCAGCGATGACATATGTGGTATTGAATAGACAGCACTAAAAACCCCACCCCCTCATCTCTGCAGCCAGGACAGGTCCGTATTTGCATTGCAGGTTCTTGACACTGTATGTCTGGATAGTCAGTCTTCGACAAACAATATTCTTTCCTCCAGACTTGTTAATTTGTATTCTGTGTTCAAGATACATGAGCCTTCTCTTCAATTAGGACAAAGGATGTGATCTGAAAGTCATGAGCAAAACTCACAAAATATCAGACCAGATAAACAATGAGTGCTGTACAGATATTTTCGCAGAAATGGAAGACATTTGTAAATATTTCTGGAGGAGAAGAAAAACACAACATGCAACTGAGAATGGAACAACATTCTGAGCAGGTCTAATAAAATTAACCTTGCTTCAACAAGAGACATGTTGAACATACAACAGTCCTGTGGAGTGGTTTGTAGGTATTTATAATGAATAGCCATTTACAATTTTTGAAGTTGTTGGTGTTGATTTCATTTAAGTGTAAATTGTGGAAAGCAAAGGTGCTCCTTTTCAGTACAAAATCATTGGTTTATACAGCATTGAATGGATTTTTACTCTTCTCATTTTGCACATTGAAATCTTCCTCCAAATAAAATGTAGTGTAGGTTTTCTTTTCCTCATCCTGAGGACTGCTTAACAGTTTGCGACATTGAAAATATCTCCAGGCGCATTTTTATCCTGGTTTCCTCAGGAAACAAGGCTTAGGCAGTCATGCTGTCTGTGTGTCTGTGTTTCTCTCACTGGTACCCTGGAGTGCCTTGGACAGTTTCAGCAAAATTTGACAGACATCGAGTTTTCAAAGATATTAAGCTCTTTCAACCAGCCTGCACAAAATATTGCCCTGGGGCCTCATTCAGGCTCCAGTGCTGTTTGTTTGATCCATCAGAGTTGAGTTGTTCTGTTTAGGCTCACCCAGCAGCCAAGAAATAGTAACTAGCCAGGCAGTAAGCTCACAGGGAGCTGCTGGTCAGTTGGCACAGCTGCATTTTCACAAAGACTTCTTGCTGAGCTATCAGGTCAAGAAAAAATTGACAGGGACCTGACAGGTTGTGGGTAGACTCCATGCAGAAGTATAGACATGGCCGTGTAGAACCACAAAGCACTGACTTTTTAACCATTCTATAAAATAAATACTAAGAAAACCCCCAAAAAACAAAACAAAAAAACCAAATTAAAAATCCCCTATAATTTTATTTGTCACAGAACTACTTAAGTGGTGAAACAAAACACAGGGTTCAACACTCACCACCATACAAATATGTGCATGACACATCTGTTAGGAGGCAGTCAGTATCTGAAAGCTACAGAAACAGACATGCATATCCAGAACGCATGTGAGCATGTGTGTGAATGTAGATATATATGCATACTTGAATTAATCCTTGCATCTTCATAAGCTGAGGAACACAGTCCATAAAAACCCCTCAAATTCTGTGCCCTTTCATGCAATTTCCAGCACATTCTGGTCTCAGGACACCTAGTCGCTACTCTACTAAATGGTGGAGCACAGTATTTGGCCAGTAAGATTAGGGTCAACTCTACCAATTTTAATCAAGTTTACTGATTTGGCTTTTCTAAATAAAAATTCTGGATAAACTATGTCATTTCTCACTAGCAGGGCTCATATTACCTACTTACAATGTGAGCTGCAAATAAGCTTGACAAGGGCAATGATATCACAGAAACTTTCTAGTAGTTCTAGAAAGCAGCTTTGTTTCAGAAAAAAAGTCAGAAACTATTTCACAAATTTATTTTAATGCCAAAAATCTATTTTAAAATGTGTTAACCATTTGCCTTTGCTCTTTACCATGAATTGCTGTCGGTCTTCAGTTAAGTACAAAGAGCCAAATGATTAAGGCAACAATTTATTATTTTTGTATCATTTAATGAAAAATGTGTATTAAAAACTAATAACAAAATTGAAGGAAAAAAACCAAAAACAACATTTGAAGGGCATAACAGAGTGGACAGCAAATGTCCTGTAAGTAATGCCAGCAGGCAGGAAATAACATAGATTAAATTCAAAGCAGCCATTCGTGTCTTCAGTCTCTCCAAGAATGCTAGAATAAATCCAGCTGGCACCTCAGGTAGCTTCTCCAGCCACATCTGCCTGACGCATTTGGCTGTGTCTGATACTTCTTTTTTTCCTTTTTTTTCTTTCTTTTCTTAAGGAATGGTCTAACTGCTAGGAAAAGTATAATTCATTTATTTCAGAATTTCACAGAACAGATAATTCACCCTGTGGCAACTTCTCTCCTCATCAGGTTTTTCCTACCATTGAACACTGAGCAGGAGCAACTGCACAGCTATGACTGCCATGCTTCATATTATTTAGAGAGGCATGGCTGTATTTCCATCACATGTGTGTGGTTTTCCTTTTTCAGCAAGATGCCCAATCATGAGCTTGAAGAAATGCTAACTTCTTGCTGTTGCACCTAGAAAGCCCTGAACCAAAGCCAGCAGTATATCAGCAAGCAAATAGCTGTTCAGTCTGATTACATAAAGCACTAGCTGGTTAGCATTGTGCTAGTCCAAAATGTTTTCACAAGAATCTAGAAATAATTTTACACCAAAACTTATCTGGCCAGATCTCACCTGCAGTTAATTCTGCTGAATTTTGGCTTAGAATCAGGAAGGATTTGGATAACTGGCTTGAAAAGGATCATAGTCTCAAAATGTGAATCAAAACTTTCAAAAGCCTCTAAATTGGATATGAAGTTTTGTTACAAGCTATCCTTCTTTATAACAACAGGACAACATGGGATTATGAAATTTAAATGAATTGTATTTTGGTTATATGTTTTTTAGCTCATGAGAATACAAAGTGTTTCTCTACTTGAAATTAATGTCTTTTGTATATCTACATGTATATGATACAGTCATCCTGGAAAATTGTATATAAATACCCAGTTCAGATTTGAGTTAGAAGTGTTATGTGAAAAATTGACAATACTCTATTTCACAAAAAAAAAAAACAAAAAAAAAAAAAAAAAAAACANAACCAAAAAAAAACTAAACCAAAAAAACCACCCCACCATAATAAAGTGCATTATTCAATCTATTTCTTTATGCCTGCACAGCATCAAGCACACAATTCAATAAACCGTAAGAAATAACAAATAAGCACAAGAGAGTACAGCTGAAATAATCCCAAAGAATTAAGGCCAAGTAATTACAGCTTCTTAGATATGTTGACTATAAAGAAGTGTTTTCCTTGAGGGAATTTGAGGTTAACCATATGGCATACTGACCTAATCTTCAAAGGTACAAGAATGGGGGGCTTTAGATGAAGCATGGCATTGCTGTCTAATTCTGTGACACAGAAGAACAATTTATGTAGCTCTGTAGACAATTTGGTAGTCTTTATTATTAAAGTAGTTGTGTAAGTTAATATTATGGCCAACATTCAAACATAACATTTTAGGATATAAAGAGAGCAGTGATAGAGCCAGGAAATCAAGTTGCCTATGTGGAACAGTGATTCACTGCAGTATGAATCACTTGTGTCTAAAGGCAGAACTGGTCCTATTTGTGTTTTGCATTGTGTCAATATTTCCATGGCAAATCATTGTTTTCAGGGCTTCTATCCATGGAAAATGGATTTTAAATTATACAAAACACCAGGCCAACAGCACAAGTGTTAATTACTGGAAGTTGTAAGTGTTTTCCCATATAAAAGCCATTTGAGTCATTTATATATATTTTTCAAGACAAAATTTATTTTGAAATGAATATTTGAACCATATTTATATTTTGTGGACTTGAGAGTAAAAGATCTCTGAATTTTGCTGTCTCTCATTTTTCCAGCTTTTATATTATTGTTCATTCTTTCCACTACCTGTTCTTTGAATCCTTACTACTTTGTACCACAGGCATTTTTGTTTCAGGATTTGTTTAGCTACAGGTGTAAACCCGGTTGACCTGAGAGCCTAAATACATAGTGAAGCAATAGCAGACTTTTAACTCCCAATATGTTCCTTGCAACAGGACTTATATTTATGGTTTATTTTCCAACTATTTCATAACAGGTAAGATGAAAATTTGGGTTATATGTGTTTTTAGTTTAAAAGCATAAAAGGTTTTAATGAAGAGTTCATGATTAGGGCAAAATCTTTCCAAGTAATGGCAGTATATTAATAATTCCAGATTTCCCAAACAGACAGTATGAACCTAAGTGTCATTGGTTTCTGTCTGGCATTTGACATTTAGGTGTGACAAACTCTGACCTCTTCAGCAAAATTGTAGAAATGGAGGCGGAGGAGATTTTTTCTGTCCAGTTTGGGAGATGGATAAACTGGACACTTATATGTAAGCCCATTATCCATGTATTAAACATCGGTAATAAATCTCTATAATTTGAGACTTCCCACCATGAAAATTATTTTTTTCTTACCTCCTTTTCTCCGAATTTTAGTGCTTTGGGATTTATATGCATGTATTTCTTTACCAGGTACCTACCTACATACCTACCTTGAAATAAGTAAGGCTGCCTGACACAGTTTGGTGAAGGGGGAGGAATTTAATAAGTGGTCACAAAGATTAATAGCAGTAGGGCTGCTATTAATTAATTCTACCTTCGGTGAAGCTTATTTATTCTAGAACATTCTATCTTGGAAATATCTAAAATGTTCTGGTCTAACTCAATGTGGGGTTGCTTTTTTTTTTTCCTGGCACAATGCAAAACAGTGAGGTCAAGTTATAAAATCTTTTGCTAAGGGGAACTTTTACCTCTGAGATATGATGGAGTTTAGACACTTCTTGCTTTCTCAGATGTAAGGAATAATCTTTTCATTCATGAGTATACCGATTGTTAAGGTAAATAAAATTACCACCTCACAATTATGACAATGTCCAATGAAATTAATAACACCACTTAAATTATCTTTAAAGTGTGTTTAGGATAGCAAATGCAAACTCTAATAAGTATTCAATAAAATATCAAATCAGAAACATAATGCTGTTTAATAAATACTAAGGATACAAGATGATGATAGTGATGATGATTATTTAAAACCCTCTTAGAAATTTCTTCCACTGAGGTCAATATTACAATACACTGTCTTAATACTAAGAGCTTTAATTCTCCTCCCACCCCACCTTTTTTAAAGTTGTTTTAAGTTTTACATTTTGTTAAATTAAAAGGACAACATAGGATAACTGTGATGACATCACCTTTGACACTACCTGTTACCCATGCAGTAATCTTCTGTCACTTGTCTTACAGGATTTTCTTCTTTTGCAAAGAAATGTAGCTAATACCATGGGTTATAAAGAGTTTTAAAGGTCTGAAGTCCAGCTTTTCTTTTTAATAGGGTACAGAGACCTTAATTTGAAGTTGTAGATTTTTCAAAACTTCCTTTTTGAAATTTGAAGAATTGTATTTAATGTCAGGTAAAAAATTATTTATTACTACCGCAAGGTATTCAGGTCTAAAATTTACAAAGATTAAGAGTTTCTTCTAAAAAACGTTTTTCTGCATAAAGCAACATGATGAACTTCTACTGCCACTTCTCATTTCTGTGGAAGAAATTTTGTTTTTCTGGCTTTTTGGTTTTGTTTTCCTCTTCTGGCCTAAATTTAAAACTATGAATTTAGGTTATAACCTGAAAGTACTCAGGGAAGATGATGGAAGAAATCCTCACCTCTCCACTTCTCGGAGTGAAAGGTTGCTGACAACAGTGCACCAGCCTACACAAAATAGGAGTGAGAAACAGATGGGAATAAAGATCATAATCTTGTTTTCCTCTCCATATGACTCAGAAGAGCAATTCCTTGTGTGGGTGATATGTACTTCATTTGAATGTATGTGACATCTGTATTTTGCCCTTGCAGCCCAGCAGTCAAGAGCTATGCATATGCCACAATTCTTCTGACTCCGAGCAAGAAAGAAGTGGTCAAGATGAAAAGGATTCAGTTAAAGGTCTTGGGTTTCCTGTGGTATACCCACATTTGCACTGTGGAGACTCTAAGAATATTTCACACCTCCTATTGTCTTTACTTTTCCAACAGCGGAAAATTTTCTCTGAAGTGTCAGTGGATTCATTATCTCTGGCACAGATTATCTGAGTGCTTCTGCAGGGGGATGTTGCTCTGAAAGACTTTAGCAGAAGTCTCACAAGAGGACATTCACTTTCTCTGGGAGCTCCCTCCACCTCTTAATTGTCGCATTTGGTTATTTCATTCTTGAAGGTGCCTAGTGGAATTTTAGCTAATGCCTACAGAGAGTTTAGCAACAGTACTTTGCCCACTGTACTCTGTTGCAAGGCAGGGCTGCAGGAGCTGTCAGTATGCTTGCAATATAGTAGGATTTCTTTGTGTAACTCTTTATTTTAGAAACTTACTGCCATTAATAGAAAACACCCTTAGAGGTATGCACGTTTCTTGCCATCCATAGGTGTTGCATTCAGAAATTTTCCCGGAGCTTGGATGTGTCTCTTTAGTCAAAATTAGAAGAGTTTTATACTATATTCATCAAAACATGTCTTTTCTTAGATGACGATTACAAAGCTATTACAGATATCAAAGAGCAGCAGTTGTCTGCTCAGCTGGAAACCAGGTATTTGTTAACAGCAGTCCCTGTGATGTGGCTTACTGTGCATAAAAGGATATAGGTGAAAGATGATTCATAATGTTAGCCTAACAGGCTCTTGAATCAGCTGTGATACATGAAAGACTAAATACCTTCTGCTTGTATGCTGCAAGGGGAGGTTTGTTATGTAAATGTGCACCTATTAAAGGATTTATCTCCACCCTTAGAGATATCCAAAGCCCGTCGGGACACAGCCTTGAACAATCTGTTCCAGCTACCCCTGTTTTGAGCAGGGATGTTGGACTGGTTGATCTCCACAGGTCCCTTCCAGTCCCAACCCCTCTGTGATCCGCCATAATAACACCTATGTGATAATGCACAAAGACCAGTTAAGTTGGGTGCCTTTCCTTCCTCAGCCATATCCCAATAGCAAATTAATCTCATTTAGGATGCTTGCAAGAGTAAGAAAATCAAAACTGGTTCAACTCCAGCTTTTTTCCACTTTTTATAGTTCTGAGCCCAGAAGACAGAGTCCAGAAGAAAACAAATTAAAAATTGCTTTTACCCCTAAAGAAGTAGAAACGCTATATTTATTTTCTTTTTACCATTTTATGTAATTTATTTCCTGTCAGTAGAATGATAATTTTATAACTCATAATTCAAATAATTTCTCTATTTTGCCATGCTTCTACATAGAGAGTTCAGTAGCAGAATTAGCTGATTAATTTTTGATAGTAAGCAATACTTGCCCCTGAGCCACTGGGATTTGTACTTAAATCCTTGTCAATCTAGAAATAGGAGATGAAAAATGATAACTCTTTTTCATCTTTGAAGTGTCAGTACTAAAATCTCAACATGAAAATCTCCTGAGACATGAAATTTTATAGTTGTGTGTTTTTTGGGTGAAAAACATAGTGGAAGTCATTCAGGCTTTTTAATAATTATCTCATTTTGAGATCAGCGCAGCTGGTTTCAGAGTAATTAAAGTACAGGGGGTTAAAAATTCAATACAGACACCGTAGAATAAATAGATTTGAAATTCACACTCTGCACACACTGAATTGCACTAGGTAGTTGGTGTATTGTTGTTCCTAATATTTGGGTTTTTTCTTGATTGTTCTGATCCAAATGGCATGCAGGCTCCTCTTCTAAAGGTTAATGTTCCAAGACGTGGGTTTGGAGGTTTGCAAGTTTTTATTTAGCTTATGAAGAGCATCACATTGTGGAAAGACACTGGTATAAATATTGTAGGCAATGGACCTGGATAAACTTTCATAACAAAGAAGCCAAATGGCCAGTTTCATATATGTATCTGTTTTTTTATTTGGGGGGCGGGGGGGGTTAAGTTTTATTTGTTGGTGTTTTGGATTTCTAAAATAATTTTATTTTATTTATGCAGGGTTTTTTTGCCATTCAAGGGTTAAATCAGGAACCACACAGACTTTGACTACAGTGTCTCCCCCACCCTGCATCCATTAGAAGACTTTGAACTCAATTCATGTCTGCAATCCTCCTTCCATTACAGAGTAATGTCAAGATCTCTGCAAAGACTGTGCTCTGTTTAATGTCTTATTTGTCATCTAGTTAAATCCTACTGTTTGACATTTAGAATTATCTCTAATAGCTTTGCCACTTTCCTAGGATCTTTGTCCCCATTCAGCATAGCTGTTGTATAATCTTGACTAAAATAGTATGCCTAAAAACAAATAACATATATGTTACATAGATTTTGGAATTTTAAAAGGCTATATAAACATCAAGTCTGTGGAGATTCGATCATGTTATTTCAAGTATAAAGAAAAGAAAACAGATGTCATACATGAAACTTAAACTACGTTAATCATAAACAGAAAAGATTAAAAGAAGGGAGAAACTAGTGCTTGCTGTTAGTCTTATTACAGTCAGCTTCAAGATTACTTTTCACAATTCTCCCCTTTTCAAAATGGAATTTAAAAACAGCTGGGACAATCTGAAGTCTTTCCTTTTCCATGCTGATCAAACTCAGTTCTTTCAGCCTTTCCTCACAGGAGAGGTTCTCCAACCCTCTGATCATCTCTGTGTCCCTCCTCTGAACTCAATCCAGCTGGTCCATGTCCCTCCTGTGCTGAGGATCCCAGAGCTGGATGCAGTGTTCAGGTGAGGTTTCACCAGAGCAGAGTAGAGGGACAGAATCTGTAGCCCTTTCCTTGTCCACTGATGGAGTCACTCCATTATTCAAGGCCACTGGGCTGGTCAGGCAGGACTTGTCCTGGGTGAAGCTGTGCTGGCTGTCTCAAGTCATGTTCCTTAGTATGGCTTCTACATCTTTTAAGTAAAAAATAACTTTCCCTAATATGTGATTATTAATATGAATTAAGGGAATAATTCCTACTACACTACAGGCTTGACTGTACAGTAGTAGGATTAATGTGATATTCGGACTAAAGTTCCATCTTTGAGATCAGTCATTTAAACTATATGCTGCTTTACTCTGCAAACTAGAGCATTAAATTTCTTACACTCAAACTTCATTACTTAGATGGAGAGTTAATTTTTTTTTGGTCAGAATTTATTCTGTTTGCAATTTTCTGGAAGCATTTGGCACAGAAATTCATTGCTATTTTCTTCAGGGAAAAAAATTGAATGAAGTGTACCCTTCCCTAACCTCCAAATGGTGCTTCTGATTCTCTGCTCCAGTATACTAAGTCCTTGTCAGTGCCTCTCCAATTCTCTGTGGGATAGCACTGCAAATGAAATTATCTCTGTGTGAAATGCAACAGGTAAACTTGAAAGAGTCATCAATTAGCCAGCATACCTGTAGTGGGGGTGAGGGATTCAGCATCAGGGATATTCTGGCTTCTTGCTGTTGTTTGCACTAGGAGAAGCTTTCTACCTGGGGATTGTACCTACTGACATTGCAACGTACAGGCATGGTGGCAAAGCATTCACTGTAACACAATGACTCAGTCAAAATGCAAAGGAGAAGTACATTTACACAGGAAACAGGAGTGGCCTGAAAAGAAGACGTAAGTATACATCATAATGCATCAAACTGGTTGTTCTGACATGGATAAGGAAAGCCATGTCCATAAAACCTTGCATGCACTCTTCCGTGGGTGTACTATCTACAATTAGCAGGATAACAAGGCCTTCTGAATGACAGAAATTGCCCCCTTCATCATAGTGAGATGCTTACACCAAACTGACTGGAAACAGCACAGCATGTCTGTGACTGAACGCTTTCAAATCATCCTGGCATTTCTTTTCCTAGCTGAAATCTCCTGTTGACTGGTTTATCTGACAAGGTAGAACTTAAACACTGAAGTCAATGGAAAAAAGTTTCTTTAACCTGACATTTTTCTCAAACTGGTATTTGTGGCACAGTCCTCTGCTACCCATCCTGGTATAGACGTTTGTAATTTTATTTAAGCTCTTACTGACAGCAGTGACTGATGTTATAAACAAAGTCTGTTTCCAGATTAGCCAGTGGAAACCAAGCCCAATTGTCAAGTCAAGAGGGTGACTGTACTGATGGTGACAGACTCAGCATCACAGACAGGTATGGGGTAAGTCCCCACCCCCACCATGCTAGAAGAGAATGAACACAAGCAAGCAGGGCCATAGGTGAAAATTTTGTGACAAATGCTGTGTGAACACCTGGTTATGTGCTCCAGCTAATTAATTCAAAATACATCTACTCCAGATTCAGTTTACATTACCTAATGATCAAGCAGTGCAAATACATGATATCAGAGACCACCAGATCTTTTCAGGGGTGGGAGGGAAAAGGCTGTAATGCATTTTCTGTGTCATAGTTTTAATGTTTAAATCAATTCTTAGCAAACTTTTGAAAATTTCCTGTTAAAAGCTTTTGAAAATGTCCTGCTAAACTGTGGTGACTTGAGCATTATAGAAGTCTGCGTATGACTGCAAGCACTCTGAAGAATCTATTTTTGGTGGTACTGTGGCATGGAAGCCAGACATCTTTCTTTGTTTAGAATCAAATACTGTATATGGAGATAAGAAACAGTGAAGGAATAGGTGTAAATAGATGTAAGTCTTCAAACTGACCAAAAATGTAAAGGACGAAAGAGAACTACAAACTGAGAAAGAAGAGACGAGTTAACACATTCTCTCCATTAGAGCTAAGAATGTTGCAATTGTGTTGGGGTTCAATTCTCTAACGTGATGTTAGAGAAGTGTCTATATGTAACAAAGAAGCAAATGTAGCTCCTGCTGCTCAGCATTTTTCAAAATTTTTTCTATATCCCTGGTCACTGCTATTTGTATTCCTGGTGCAATACAGTAGGAAAAGTACCATGAAATGTTTAGAGAAGTTGTTCCTAGGGAACAGCTTTTGGACAAGGTAGCATGAGGCTCTGCAAGTTTACTGTAAAGTTATTGAAAGAGTATATTTACTACTCAGAACATCATGTTGACTCTGAAAAACACCGAGTGCAAACTAATCAACATTATATTCTGTATAAACCACCAGAAACTGTATGGAAATGCATTGTTTCCTATATAGAAAACTGCAAAACACAGTCTGTAAAATAAACCTATGTGGCACAATTTACTCCAATGCCTTCACTTCCTGTGCCTTAAAGATGAGTTTGAGAGACTTAACTCTGTTACATTGTGTTTGGCTCAGGAATGGGAAACACGTTGAGATTTGTGTTTGTTTTTTAGACAAAAAAGCTAAACTCCCTGCTCAAGTTCCCTTCTGGAACAAAAGCAATTCCAGCCTGAGATCCCTCCATGATTGCAGCTGGCTGGCAAGGCAGCCTGAGGTAGACTTGGTCTCTGTGTGCCCCACGCCTTCCCCTCCATTCAGATGCACAGCAAAGCCAGGACGTGTCCCGGAAGCTACAGTTCCTAGAGCATCCAGTGGGAAACACAACCTACCACCAAGCCCTGAAAGCTTTCGCATTCTCTTCTATGTCAGAGCAAAAATACACTAACCTGCTAGTGACTCATATATGGCTGGAGTGTCACAGAGCTAGAAATCTACCTAAAATTTCCCAGTGTTGGGAATTTTTCGACAAATGGTACACCCACCCTATAACAAAACCAGAGTAATCAAACCCAAGCTATGCTTTATGTATACTTTATCTTAACAGATGGTCTCTGAAGGGATGTGGATGGCTTCAGACTAGCAGGACACCAGTTTGCAATTACAGTTAGCATGAGGCAAAAGTAGAACAGAGCAAAAAAATATCTGGCAGCAGCTCTCAACCTAGTGGGGACATACAATTTCTTCAGATTCACTGACTCTTGAGTTAATCCAAGCCCTACTCTATTATCACAGGTGTACAGCCATCCCCTAGCATCTCTGGTTGCTTTATTCCCATTATCTCAGTTAACAGAATAATGAAATACCTTTGGGTTAGAATGTGAGGGTAGGCATTAGGACTTCCCTGTGATCCTTTCCTTCAATACTTTCATTTTTCTGGAAGTAACTTATTTCATTTTGCTGGAAGTAACTTGTTTCATCTTATTCTGCTGTGACGTGGCCTGTCAGGACACGGCAGCAGACTTAGGCTCCTAATTACCCTTCCAGCCCTCAGTGGAGCTGGCATTTGGGTTGTGAAAGGGATCTTTTGAGCCACAAAAAACGTCTCTGCCATCTCTAATACTAGTTTAGTGCAACACTGCAAGCATTCTGCTTTGCTGAGTATTGGGCAATGTGAGGTATAAAGTAAGAGCAAAAATTTATGTCAACTACAAATGGAGACTTTATTGCAGAGCTCTAGCCCTACATGTTAGATTTGCTCATTTGGAAAGCATATGTCAAATCATCAAAATATTTTCCTTTCTCTTTTCAGGCCATCTGCATATAATGTATGTATATAGCAACTTACTTCTCTGAAAAATAATGAATAAATTATATGTATAAAATGTCTATTAAATGACAATAGTTTTAAAAAAAATAAGGCATATGCATTTGTCCATTTCTGGCATATATTTTACCCATCTCTAACTTTTAATCTCTTAAATAACTGTCTTTCGTACAAAAATGCCCTAGAATTCTCACACAATTCAGTCTTTATTTTTAAGTCCTTCTTCTATTCTTCCCCTTTCTTCGCTCCCCTCTTTTAATGGGGCACTACTATTTCTGAATAGCAAATCTCACTCTGCTTTCAAAATATATTTCTTGCTTTCCTGTTAAAGACAGTTTTGCTGACTGTAGAGACAAGACAGGCCATTAACATGCTTCTCATGAAACACTCTACTTCTGTCTAATACTTTCATGGCTATTGCGCCTGTCCAACACAAGGCCATTCTGCTATCTATGACTTCAGAACAAGAGTGACTCAGAGTATAGGTTCCAGGTTTATTTCTGCTTGAAAAACAGCTCTAAAATATTTGGTGTGTTTTCATAATCATGAACTTCTCAGTACAATAACTTGCAAAACTGCTGATATGTCAACCCTGCCCAGTCTTCTGGGCCATCAATTTTATATATCTTAATCAGATTAACCAGTTTCTGTTGAAAATTCCCCTTTCTTCAGTGGTCCCTGTGAAGTGCCTAGAAAATACTTCCAGTATATGTTGCCTGATATTCCACATCTCGTGTACTTTTCGTACAAAGTATGTCAGTCAAACAAATATTAAACAATGCTGTACCAATTGAAAAATTTTCCAGATGGAGAAGGGAATGTTTGGTTGTTTTTATTTCCTTTTTAAGTGCATTAATTGATTTCCAAGAAAGCATAATAAAGTCATGTTTTCATTCAGATTCATGACCTGAATAAGCAGTACTTCTGTAAGATCTTTTTTTCAACATCTACTGTCCAGAAATATTAATGACAATCAATGAAATCATTAAGTTATAAAACTTCTTTTTGCAAATAATTTTGCAAAATTCTGTCATGAGTTTGCTCTGAAAAACTTAATCTGTTTCTTTTTCCCCAGGCTATGTGAGACTATGAGATGCACAAGTTATTGTGATGATTCTTGAAGCACTTCTAATTTAAATAGAGAGGGCTATTAAATTGACATGGCATGGCCATAACCTATATTATTGACAGAATGAATGGGTTCATTTTTTTTGAGGAGAAAAAAAAAAGGCTTTCACATGAAAAGGACCAAAAAGAAAATTGTCTACCTGTATGCTCCCAGACCCATTCTGAGATGTTCTGTAGATCTGGGAATTTTCCCTTGAGACTTGTTGGAAGCCATTCATTTACACAATCACTGAGTGAAACAAAAAAAAAATTATATTTTTAGGATGATATAGGATAAAACTCTCATTTGGCAAAAGGAGAAGTGTAAGGTTTTAATGAATTTATAGCCTCAGAGTAAAAGTAAAAATTCATGATGAAATGAAAACAGTAAAGGACTTGTGTAAGAAATTCTGGCTGTGTGTAGAGAAAATAGAGCAGAATCCAGAGTACACATATATTTGTAGGCAACATGTTAAAGAAGTAACTCATTGAAGACAAATTTGCTCCAAATCACAAAATCTACCAAAAACTGTTAAAATAAACAAATGACTGCTCATTGAAAACCATTGAAAAAACCTTGCCCTTTTGAATTTATTGAAGTGATTAATTAATGATCTATTCAGTGATTGAGCAGAGAAGTCTCATCTTATTTTGTCTGCACGTGCATGCTAATGTTGATTCTAATTAGGTAAGGTTCATACAGCTGAAACTAAACTAATTTTCAGAGCTTCAGTACCTGCTATAGCTGACCTTTAAAGATCTTTCTGAAGGTTAACATAATTCTGAAGGTGTTTCTAAAATATTTTTAACACATCTAATGTGACTCTAAAAACCCAAGCTTTTGACCTATATGAACATACCAGAAAGACTGATGAGAAGTTACACAAGCAGGAAAAACATATGAGTGCAAACTTGTTATGAGTAAATACAGGCTGGAAATGACACTTCTAAGAATTCAATTTTGGAGGAATTTTCCTACAGGGATAAAAAGGAACAAGTTGTTTTTAAGCGTAAGTTTATACTCTTGTGGAGGACAGGACAAAAGAAGATTATTTGCAGTAAAAAGGGTCTAGACTTCATATTCCATGACAGTCTTTCCAGTTTTATGTTCTTACATCACATCAGAGAAAACTGAAAGCTGTTGGAGTGTATGATTTTTATTAGGCAGTTGCTGAAGCTCCACACAGGAACAAGTGTTAAGTCCTTAACCCAAGGGAGTGTGAGTACGGTTTTGAGAGGAATAGTACTCAGCACATTACACAGTTGGATCTAGTGTCTAAAATACTCAAAAATATCAAAGTTAAATGCCCATTTTCAAGAAATTGCTACGTAGCAGCTTACAACCCACTCTCTTAGATAAGATGCTACTAGAAATAGAACTTACTTTCTTAAATCATCTAACTGCTTTAGAAACATGTACTCAGATTCTCTAAGTGCATGATCAGAGAAACATTAATTTTAAAAAAAGAGAATATTTTATTAAGGGCCAGCAGGAAATGATAAGAGACATTCTGGGGTTTATGATTCAGTATATGACTTGATACAATATTTCAGCTTATTTCAATATGTCTTAAATTGGATCATTCTGAAATATAGGTTATCTATTTTGCCACAGTACAAAATTGCTACATTTGAATGAAGAGCATGACAAATCTGTAAAATACTGGTCAGTTTTGCTATTTCTGTATTTCTTCAATTAATCAAAGCAACATATCAAAATCTGTTACCGTTCTAACCTTGCTAGTTACTATCTGTTATTTTTTAGGCTAGTTTTGAAGTGAAATATTAACATAATTGATTTTTTTTTTTTTCCTGACAATATTCCATAAGTTGCAGCTCAACAGACATTTGCCACATTTATATGCTTAAATAGCACAACTCATGGTTCTTAATTGAATTTATGGTTAGGAAAGGTATGCTTTCTACAAGGAAACTTTGGGAAAACACAGGTAATTAAGCCAGGTTGCAGCCTTGCATAAATCCTTAATTTGGAACAGCCTTGACAAGGCAGCAAATACATATCAATATTTGGCTCTTTTTTCCTCTGAAAAGATCTATTTTTCTTGTGAGTTTCACTGAGCTCCTTCCCACCCCATGCATCTGAAGTAGAGCAGTAGAAGCCCCAAGGAACACTTTCTGTTGGTTTCACAGCATAGTTCTATCTTCTGTGGACAACAGCTGGCAATTAATCACAAAAACCCTGGTCCTATCCAGATGCATTTATATTCCAGGTGTTCTTCTGAAAATCTAGGCTGTGAATGAGATTATGTCTGCCTTTTTATGTTGCTTGCTCTTTTGGCTTTACAGCACAGTACCCCCAAGTGGCCTGTTTAAGTCAGAATTCAAACATAATAGTTCACTGATGAAGCTGAAACTAGACTAAGATTAAAAAAATAAAGAGGGTAGCAGGGAGCATTTCAAAGAATCCTGTGTAAGCCAAACTCAGCCCAGCGACCATGTCACAGGAAATGAGTGTTTTACTTAAAATACTCAGAAGACAACCACCCAAATTTTCACTTTGCAATGCCTTTCAGTGGCCTGTGGTCCTAGCTCATGATTTTGCTAAGAGTGTCTGTAAAATGGTAACACTAATCTTTGGAAGTAATTTTTTCCCCCTTCATGGAGGTTTTGTGTGATCATGAGCCAAGGAGGACTGGGTAGAACTCAAACTTGTTATCATGTTTATCACATGGCATTAACAATAGCTGGGCAAATGCTAGACTAATGACAGTGACACTGAAAGGATGGCAGAAAGGAGAGGAAAGGGGAGAGGGAGCTTCAGCCATAACGTTTTTTTAATTGGCAGTTCCCCTACTTTTTATTCATGAACTGAAATGTAGAATATTTTGTACTGGAAACTTCTGTTTCAAGTAGCCAGTCAGCTTGTTGAAGTAAAAACTCCCTAGGCAGTTGTCATCAGGTGTTTTGATTGAAACCATGTTGTTTTAAACAGATGTGGGATCATATTCTGCAAGGACCCAAGTGCTGAACAGCCTCACTGAACTCAGTTGCAGGTGAAGTTGTACTGGTTGGTATCAATCAGGGAGCATGCTGCTCTTCCTTCAACATGCAGCCTCCAACATGTCAGAGGAACTGGCTCCATAACTGGCTTGGGACTGCCAAGGATGCTGAATACACTCTAGTCTTTACTCACAGCCCAGTGAGAGTTATTCTGGAGCTGAATGTTGAATCAGATGATGAATGAATGTTTTAAGGTCTGGCTGATTTATGTACAATGATAAGGATGTTTTCACCTGATTTGTTTCTACCACTAGCATAATCCTTACATAAAGGCTAAATACTGCAGTCATTCAATCTTTCACCATACTATGGTAGGATATCATGCCTTGAACTGAGGTTTCTGGGATATATCTCTCCCTGACTAGAGTCAGTTAACTCATCTGAGTGAAAGACAATCATGTGATAGCAAACAAAGGGTTTCATGTCCTATGATAACTTCAGGATTTTTTTTCTTATTTTCAAATATGAAATATATAGTACTGTATATGTTTAGGATTTTGTGTCAAAGATAAATTTTACCTCACTGAACATGATAGCTGAATGATACTGCCAGTTAAAATACCAAGTTAAGATAAACCATATTTTGTCAGAGTCCACATGGTGGTTTATACAAGAACTGATAAGTGAGGTTATATTGGTATTTCAAAAGTGATGCCAAAAATGGTTGGATGGAATTACAGCAGCAGTAGTTAGAAGTTAACCACCAGCTTACATTTTGGATTTTGTTTCTTTTTCACCACATCATTATTTCATTAAATAAAAAGAAAAGAAAGAGGGAAATTTAAATAAAATTGATTAGTTAGGATTTGAAACATTACTACACAACTTTGAGTGCTCATGGGTCTTCTGTTAAGGGCCACAGTCAGAAAATTCTCACCACCTTCCCTACAGTGGCAGCTCACCCAAAGCCAAGGCAGTGTGGCTTGCATGGGACCCCACCCACCCGCAGAACTTTTGAATCTGTATCTTCATTTTTAGAAAGATACACTGGTCTAGAAAACTTATTATTCTCTGACAATAATCATGATAATTGTAATGAAGTGCCCTATGGTAGATTAAAGAGCAAAAAAATGAAATTACATGGGGAAGCGATTATCTACCCTCTCGATTAGTTTTATTTTTAATAGTGTTATTGATTATATGCTGCCAACATGCACATGAAAGGAAGTCATATGCCCAAGGGACTTACAGTCTTACAGACCTATTCTTGCTCACTGCTGTATGTGACCGTACACACATATATATGTACCAGCACTGAATATATTTTCTGTTTGCCTATTGACTGAGGTGCTGAAAATTGCAGTTTATTCAAGAAGAGCTTCCATCCATGTCAAATGCAATTCTGACAGAATAATTAAGGTATACAGTCTGTGAGTACTAAATAGTACTTGTATTTGTTTAAAAAACCCATGCAAACTGACTGGCAAGAATTTTGGCCTACATCAGATTGTAGATTTGAACATCTGTCTAAAAAATAAACATTTTAAAGTAGTCCTATGACAACATATTTCAACTATTCAGATAATGCCTTTTTTTTTCTTTTCTAAGTCACTTGTTTTTGCTGATTAACTTCCTGAATTTAGATATTAATACATGTTTTCTACTTTTTTTCTAATGTCACCTCTCTGCCACTGGATCGTTTTCCCTCTAAACTCCTATTAAACTAAGGTATAGCTGTATAGCTAGTCAGATGTTAGCAATTCATATTTACCTTATTATTGAAAACTATTAAGATTGCACAATTTTGATTGTTAGTTATTTGGGGGCTGGATTTTTTGTTTGTCTTTTTATTCCTCTGTGGACTAACTAGGCCTGCATAAAATAGATTTTTTCATCTGAAAAAGTATAGCCTTTCAGCATTTTTAAATCACTCCTCTAATTTTTGTAAAATTTCAAAGAAGTCAAGGTAATTCTGTAAGTGGAATTTGATCTAACTAATGCTATTCCTTTTTTAATACTCTGTTACCCAGGTATGTACGAGGCTGGCAAAATATTTCCTTGCATGTTCTAAAGAAAATCTGAAAGTGGTAGAGCAGCCAAACCTTAAATTTCTGAATATTGATTTTCAGGTTGAAGGATAGGGTTTCTGCAAATCATATCATCTTTTCTATCACAATTTGAGAGTGAATGCTGCACGTTATGTCCTTTAAACATAAACTCTTCAAGACAATAGTGTAGAAGCAACTATTTTATCATGTTGTAGCTTTTATGTATAACAATCCAACATGGTTCTGCTCATGAAGGAAAACAATAAGCATTTACTATGAGGTAGGACTGTAAAAGCAGAGAAAAGTTGCTCTGTCACAGAAGAAACTTGACTATTCCATAAAGACCTTCTTTCAAGCTGTCCTGCTTAAACAACATAGTCCAAAGATACCTGACTGTTTTCATTCTTCTTAGTTTTCATACTTAGAAAGCCCTGTGAATAATTTTGGTCTATCAAGAAACATTTCCCTTTTTCTTTAATCCTCTTTTTTATTTCTAAGTTTTCCTCCTCTGGAACATTGCCTGCATTGCCTTATGATGACCTTCCTTTTGCTAAAATCCTCAGTTATTAATCACTTCTTGTCTGAACTGTTGCTATTCCTTCTTCATAGTCCTTATAAATCCTTATTATCTCAGCTTCAGGAAGACTGGTGTCATAGCCATAGAGTTCTTTCTATCCAGTAAATACCATTACACCAGATTCATCTTCCAGACCGTTCCCTAGTTTTCTACTTAAATTGATCTTCTAATCAACTTCAAAATGGCATTTTTCAAAATGTTGATAAATTATTCTAATTCACTACAATAACTTGGTGTCCAGCTACATCCAACTTTACTCTTACCTCTTGATGCCTTCTCTGCCTCTGCTCCATCATTTGAGCAGATTACTAATGTCTCATTTGAGCCAAATGAAATTCCCAGTCTTTGTGGTATCTCTGAGACCAAGTAAATTTAAATCTCACATTTAATTCTCTCACTTTATTTTAAGGTTATCTGTTCAATTTTGTGTAAATCCATGAATGATACTGCTTTATACAGAACAGTATTTTAGAATTTGCCAATAGAGGACTGCAGAATAAAACAAGAAGATAATGCCATGTAATTCAGTAGTTTTTTTCATTTTACACTAGAGAACTCAAGCTGACATGATTTCAGTGCAGATTTTGTTTACATGAGTCACCCCAAAACTGTCCACAATATTTGTTCTTTTTAATCCCCTAAATTAAAAAAGGAGTGTACACTAAATACACATATGTAAAATGATTAAATCTATAGCTACATGATGAATTTGAAAGTTTTAAATTCTATAAACCACTCTGATTAACCAAAGATTTAAGCAAAATAATACTTGATTTTTAAAAATTATTTTAAAAAATCTTTAAATCAAGATATGAAACAAAGTTGATGAAAATGCTCTGGCATGAAGCATTAAAAAAGTTGTGAGAAATGCTTTGTAGAAGGCAAAAAATAAAATTAAATAAAGAAATCAAATAAAATCCACATTAGCTTTTTCTAGTAGAAAAGAATTTGTGACTAAGTCCCTTCCAAGCTGAGTAAAGACCGTTTCTCTGTTCATAAAAGCATCCAATGTCTGTAAGACTATGGGGATGTTGCGCTTTCTGCCTGAAAAAACAGATGTATGACAGTCAAAACCACCTCATACTGCTCCTCATAGGGGAAGCCTTAAATTTATCCCAGCACCCACTTTTAGGCAAATGTATACTGGGAAGCTTCCTTTGATACTATATAAAAAAATACAAAAATTCAAAAATAGATTTTTTAAAAATAAATTCTCATCCATGTCTCAATGAGGTTAATCTATAGCATGTGAGCTCTGTTTTCTTTCACTTTTTAAAATGTTGACTTGCAAACTGAAATAGGAAGTAATTGCACTACAGGAGAAACCTTCTTTTTACCAGGCTAATTGAAAGAATTTTCTTTTTTGGTTAAACTTGAAGAACAGATGTGTAAGATCTAATTTAAAGTAATAAGGATGCTACAATCCAGAAAACTGTACTTATGAAACACCCTGACTTTTCAATGAGGTACAAAACATCTCATGGTATAAGAAAGCTGCCAGGAGAAGAGTAGTTGAGAGAAACAGAAACAGAAAACAGGGACAAGGTCAAGTCTGGAATATTTCAGAGACTGAACAAATGACAGATGAGTGTGATAGAGGCATGAAAGAATAGATTCCTGGAAATGTATTTTATAATTAGAATATGAGTCCTGAGTATTTATCTAGTGGACAATCTTCAACTCTATTTAGGTTGACAGATTAAATAACTTTGTGTTTTCTTTCAATATAATGGCTAGGTCACCACAACTTCTTATAATCAACCCAAAATTTGGCATACTGTCAGTAGTTGGCTATTCACCATTCCTTTGGTTATTTCAACTAGAAAACTGGGCACAATGTATCTTAACAAAAGGAATAAAAGGTATTAGATATTCGTAATTTCTATGGAGGTTGGTATATAATTGCTGTATACGTTTCAATCAAATGCCAGTGAAGAGATCTCTGTAACCATACTTTGCATCATTTAAGCTCATCTATTAGAGTTAAAAATGATTTAAATAAAGATCTTTGGAGGCAGGTGAATTTAATTTATAATTACCATTTCATAATTTTAGAATTACTGATGTGGAAACAGGCTAGCCTTTTTCCATATAAAAACCTGATATAGAAAATTGCTCTTTTTTTCACTCCCTTTTGGTACAGAATATCACAATTTCTAGATAAAATCATGTGATGTGAAAAAGGAAAGCCAAACATACCAAACCAAAGATTTGTTTTTTATAACACTGAAGACAGAAAAAGGAGATAAAATTTAAAACTGATGAACAGAAAGTATAGGATTTTCTGATACACCTAAAAAAACAGCTTGAAAGAGACTTACGAATGTGATGGCAGTACAAATTAGGGGAAGGCTTAGGAACCACTACCTTAATGAAGATCTATTGATTACTGTTTTAGCAGTTGCTGAGCTTTGTCTGCAGGCTTTCCATCTACCATAACATAATCAATGTTATACACACTCCTTCAGCGCAGAATTAAACAGATTGGACCATTTCAGCTTGGATCCCCAGGGAAGCCAATCTCAGAGGCAGTAACAGTGAGGAGCTCCAGAGACAACAATTGCAATTGCAAAGATACACACAGCAGTTATAGTGGGATTATTAATTATTCACTTCGTGAGGTATTGCCAAATGGTTTGCTACAACAGTCACGTCCATGCTCTTCTGAGACCCTAAGGCGACAAGAGCCATTGAACTGCAATTAGAATATCACAGAGCCCAAGCTAATAAGCCTTGGCCTGAAGCATGGTATATTGTTTTAGGGAAGATGCCATGCTAATGTGGTATGGATTGTATTGGTTGAGAGTGTAGAAGAACAAGATTATTTGCTAGCTAAAACTTGTGCAGACACCATCATACTTGAAACATAGAGTTTAAGTTGTTCTGGCAGTTCAGTTGTGTATTTCTAAATTGAATATTTTCTACAAGAAAAGCCAGAGCCCCAGCTAAGAATGAAAGGAGTTACTATGTATCCATATAGAAGTTATGATATCTGCTACGTAATAATTTATAATTCATCTAATGAAATCCCAATTTCATTGCTTTTTAGCTACCATTAAACGTAATGCTGGAAGTTGGGGAGAAGTGAGATTGCAAAGAGATTTAACTGCTCTATCTCTCTCTTTGTAAATCATTGAGATCCCCACAAAATTACAAAAACATGCTACTTTGCCAGAATTACATGTTTTAAATTAAGATTGACTTGCTGTTAATGGATAATACAGAATCACAGAATCACAGAATCACAGAATCACAGAACAGGTCAGGTTCTAAGACACCACAGTGGGTCACCTGGTCCAACCTCCCTGCTCAAACAGGGCCAGCCCAGAGCACATGGCACAGGGTTGTGTCCAGATGTTTCTTGAATATCTTTGGTGAGGGTGACTCCACAAGCTTTCTGGACAATATTCAGGTGGAACTTCCTGTGCATCAGTTTCTGCCCATTGCCTCTTGTCTTATTGCTTATACCAAGAAGAGCCTAGATCCATCCTCTGACACTGTCCCTTTAGGTATTTATACGCATTGCTGAGGTCCCTTCTCAGTTGTCTTTTCTGAAGGCCCAGCTTCCTCAGCCTTTCCTCATATGAGAGATGCTCCCATCCTTTAATTATGTGCATTGTCCTCCACTGGGCCTGCTTCAGGAGCTCCACATCTCTCTTGTACTGAGGAGCCCAGAACTGGACACATATCTGTACATTCTTAGAAAATACATTCTATTCTCAGAGACATTATTATGACTGCTAAAAGACTTCTTACTTTGGAGCATAATATCACTTGCTGTGGAGCCATCTCATATGTAGGTGCAAGGTGACAGGAACTGAGATGCTGGAGGATGCAGAACTGAAAAATCAGGTTCCATGAGAAGTCCCTCATTCTGTACTTATCAAACAAATGGGTACCAGTACTAACTAAGATTTTCAGACAGTGGTTTTATTATAAAAAGTGTCTTGGACTAAAACATTCACTGTGTTTAGTAAATGAAACAGAAAGTAATAGATTGGTATTCACATTATGAGCTAGGACTGCCTTCTAAAGGAAAGGAAAAAGATGTATTTGAAAATATAAGGTAAGTAGAATTTTGGAAGAATCTGATTCTTCCTCTGCAATTCAGTTACAGACTGTAATTTTGGCCTGTCCTGGACCTTTGTAAGGCCATCAAAAAGAGGAGCAGAGAGAGAGTTCTAGAACAACAACAAGTAATCGGCAAAACCGTTAGACCATTTCATATTTTCCTGCATATGCCATAAATGAAGGGCCCTCCACCCCTCCCTCAAATAATGTTTTGCAGTCTGAACAAAAGCTTTCAATGTCCAAAACTAAGCAGGGAAAAACTACTACACTGACTTAGGATAAGTGGGACCGTACCGAAAGCAATTTGACAGTCAACACCCACAATAAATCTACACACCCCAGAACACATCCCAGAGCCTGATTTCCCAAATGTAAGTTTGCTAGGAAACAGATTATTTGGAACTCTATTTTTCAAGACGTTGTATTTCTAGCACAGCAGCAATGTGTGATGCACAGACCAATGACTGTGACTTCAGGTGCTGAAGTCTGGGGTGAGATATAAAATCCCTCATCCCAGTCCAAAAGGAAAACTACCTCAGTAGCAAAACACCATTACAGAAATCATGTGGTGTCATTCGTACTTTGCTCAATCAAATTATATTTTGGAATCAGCCAAGTACAGCTGTCATATTTAATAGAAACATGGATGCAGTGAGCCTGTAATATTTAGAACTGAGGAAAAAAAAGAGGAAAAAAGGAATTGCAGAAGTACAAAAAAGCAAAAAATGACAAACAGAATAATCAATATAGTACAGTGCCTGAAGTATTTTCCCTTTCAGAAAAAATGTACTATACATCTAGCAGGGGAAAACAACAGTGACAACTTGTAATGCAGCCCTGAAAATTTGGTGGACACAAACTGAGACAAGTTTCATCCTAGGATCCTGCAAAAATGAAGAGAAGGTGTAATATGAACCTGCCACTTTGCACAAGAACACTGAAACTGATAACACTAGAACCAGCAACCCTACCAAAGCAGAGATCCCTTAAACATCTTTAGCAAAAGTAATCCCTGTGCCTGAGGGGTAATCCACAGGTCCAAGTCACTGAAGACACTGATGCCTCTTGATACGTGAGGCAATGGCGACCTGGTTCAAGAATCCAGCACGGTAGCTCGGCCTCAGCCCCGAGCTGCTCGGGCCATACACGCACAGCACCAATATGGTAGATGGTCAATATGGCGTTTATTAACTTGTCTCGTGGGGTTATATAGTTGAGGGGATTTTTCTCTACGTCAGGAGGGGGGGCAATGGAATAGTAAAAGTTAGTAAGGAGTGGAAAACTACTGGGGTTATGAAGGGCTGTATTGTTTAGAGTAATTCTTATCACAGAGGAATGAAGGGGAGGAAGGTTCCATGCTGCTTGCTGCTTTCTGCTTTCCGTCACATCGCGAAATCTTCCGTTCGTTCTGTCCCTATTCTACCACAAGACACATCACATATATATTCAAAAGTATCTGATATATTTTATGGAGTACTCTGCTTTCAAACATCTTGCCTTAACTACACATAATATGCCATATTATTTGTGCTTGAAATTATTCAGTGCCTGAAACTCTACTAAATTAGCAGAGTATCACCAACAGAGCTGTGCCCATAATAGTCCTCATAAACTGCTGGTAAACGTGGTTTCTCACCTAGTAGCTTTCCTGCAACTAACAGCAGTGTTGTGCCTCATAAAAATCTGACTTTGAAAATCCCATTGTGCTACTACAGGGGCTTGGTATGCTCTTTCTCGTGCTATCTAGACTAAAATGGTTTGTTCTGGTTCCGTATTCATCTTCCCTGTCAGCTAGGGAAATGTCCTCATGTCTTTTCCTCCTGAGATGTGGCTATTCCCAGAATGGGAACTTATTTATTAAGAAATCTTGTTTTACTTCCCTCTTAACAGTTGTCTTCTCAGTTTTTTCCCCTCTGTGTGGCTCTTTTATGAGATACAACAACCTGTGAAAAAAGGGTGCCATCAACATAGTTCTGGCACTTTTTTCTACATCTTGGTACAACAAAAATGGAAAGCAAGTCAGTGAAAGAACCATAACCAAACGCTACTACCAGAGATGAGGGATCTGAACTAGTAAGAATCAATATTCAAATCATTAAGATCTGACAAACTTAATTGTCCCCATTATGCTTCTGTGTCAGTAGGAAACAGGATATTACCCAGTGTGCCAAAATGTATTTGAGAGGAAGAGAGTGCATTGGATGACATACTGCTTCTGAGGGTGAATTCTGCAGCACAGAAGTACTGAGCTCAGCTTAGCAAAGGTTGGAAGTAAAGGCTGTTTCCATCTATTCAGCCTTCTTGGCAGCATGCTCCCTGGGCTGACAACTGTGAAAAAAGGGGTGCCATCAACATAGTTCTGGCTAGTGAGAAGGAGGCAGATGTTGGGCTGTTCATCCTTGTAGAGAGCAGCTGTGGTTTGGGTTATAACTCCTTGCTGAGCAGTGTAGAGAAAGGTTGCAGCCTTGCAAAGTGGGAAGTAACAGTTTGTCTAACATGTAGCTTGTTTTTCATGGATGTGATGTATTGGAAGCATTTTCCTTATTCCCTAGGGAAATGGTGGACTACCAGCTGCAGAGCATAATTAATATTAGACTGAATCTCAAATGAGGTCATGATAATATATCATAAACATCTTAAAGTGCATTTGATGGTCTCCTTCAACATCTGTAGTTTCAACATCTGTAGTATTTGTGGCAGTCATCTCTTTAGGGAGCAGAAAAAGATTAGTATTTTTGCTAATAAAAAAATGGTCTAGATTTTCTCTGTTTTTATCTTTTCTTTTCTCTGTGCCTACATTAATTCTCCTAATCTTTTTGAAATAATCTTCTCTTCAGATCCTTTTTGCTAAGGCCCAGTTTCCTCCTAAGAAAATCTTACAGAGGGAGAGGGAGTAAAAGACCATGATACAAGGCAGACACTGTTCTGCACTAGGATTTCTTAGATCTTGGCATAAAAATTTCTCTGCAGTAAATGTATGTTTTTCATCAGACCTTGCTCTACCATGTGGCCTAATCTTCTTGATATTTTGCCCAACATATTATGAGCTCAAACTACTATTTCTTTCCTTTGTACAAGCCAATAATATAAATGCTAGCGCAAATGGTATAAATCCCAGTGGAACACACATATCTGTTTCATTTGGGTTATTGGTTGCCAATGGGAATAAACAGATTTTTGTCTTTGAAGAGTTCATTAGCTTCTAGGGGAAAAAAAAAAAAAAGGGCAATACAAAACTCCCTTTCTAACCTTGTTAATCTATTGGGAACCAAACTCAAAACTTCATTTGGTTTTTTTGGGAGCGTCTGCTGACCTTGGCTTTGACAAACCTTGTAAGCTGTACTTTAGTCCACACAGCTTTAGAGGCTCACAGTTAACTTAGAAGATATCCATTACTGCTTGTGTCCAAGCTGAAAAAGGGTGGTGGTTTAGAAAAGAACTGCCTGAGCTACCACGATGAACTCTTCTATTAGATCATCCCTATTGCCAGCTTTTCCCTACTGTTTGAATACTTACCTTTTCCTCAAGGCTGGCCAAGGGAGTATTATCTTTCCTGGACAGTGTAAAGAACCCATCAATATTCCCTGAAAATCCAATACCCTTATAGAAGTGCAGGGTATGCAGGAGGTGCGAATCCCCAGCTACCAGTCTCACTGTCTGTTTCTATTAAAAATCAAAATATAGGAAACTAGCAAGATATACTAGGCCAAATACTATGATTGTTACTTGATTTAAATTGCTATCAACACTGAAAGGATGACTGTTTGAAAAAATACCAATTAGTCCACTGGTTTTATTTTCCCAGAAGGCACTGCCATCCTGCTGGTGGTCTTGTCTCCAGATTGAATCTCTAGAGGGAATTCTAAAGAACCACTTCTAATCATAGGTACTTCACAATAAAAAAAAAATTATGAAGTGGAAAAAGAGTCTGTGGTTAAAGAGTAGATAGAAAAAGGTGATAGTATTATTTTTTATTTGGGATCAATTTTACTTATTCCATACAAACTTAAAGTAATTGGTTTATGATGAAGAATACTATGCAGAAAGAATCAAGTAGTTAAACTTAAATGAAAAAATTTTCATCCAAAATATATGCACGAGAGCTTGGAAATATTGGCAAATTTGTTACAATTTCCAGACCTCGAAATAAAAATTCCTGAATAAATTTATAAAACTGAATAAATAAATGTAATTCTTCTGCTAAATCTATATATAATATTTTCAAATAGATTTCAAAATATATCAGAAGTGATTGACAATATATTTCAATGTAATTTCAACTGTTAAAATGTAGGCCAAGCAGTTAATTACAATACCCTAGTTGCTCACACTTCATACAAAATATTTATTTGACATAAGAGAATAGTACCAAGATATTAATAACAAGTCATGTAAGCTCTTCTCTTTTATTTTTTGGTATGTTGTTTAAACTGATTTATGAATATAACATCAGGTTTTCTTGAGATATGAAATGTCCATAGGTAGCATGACTATTACTGTTCCAAGAACAAAGCCACATAGAACTCAGCATTCAGATTTCTATCAAAATCATCTCTATGTCTTCTGATTTGTGGCTATCTTACACTCCCTCACACTTGACTGCCTGCTTCAAAATAACTGCTATTAAAATTCAATTACTGAAGATAATAGGGTCTTTCTTTCACTTCAACTACTATCCATGAGTTTGTTTGAATTTCATGTCCAACCATTCTCCTTGCACAAGCACTGGACGTTTCTTACATAAAGTCTCTTAAGGGATGTCAGTAGTGGACACTTTCATCACCTGTAGAGAAAAAACATGAAGGAGGAATCACCTTCCATGTTTGAACTACATTTTTTTTCTCTAGTGCTGTTATTTTTTCCTGCGTCTTTCAGGATAGTGACGGGACTGTGTTCAAATTTAGTCAGCTCACTGTCAGCTCTGGGCTATCATGAAGCAGAACACATGACCTTTAACGCATTTGCACCATGAAAAAATTATAGTCAAGGATACTGGTTGTAGACCAAGCAACCAAAGTGCTAATTTCAAAAAAACATATTCAGCATTTCACTGCATGCCTCCTTATGTAAATAAAGTGACCCTCTAGCATTCTAAACAATTTAATAAAATGTAAGAAATATAATCATAAATGAGTATTCACATGCAACATTTTACCTAGGCTATTTTCTTCTGAACAGATACAGTGGTTTTATGTGTACCATAGTCTCAGAATTTAAATATTTGCATGGAGTGAAAAACAGAACCAGAAGATCTTGCCCAAAAATTTGAATCCAGCTACGAAGTTTCTTTACTCATGCAAAGAGAAGGAGCATAAATGTGGTGACTCCATGCAGCAAATACAGAATTGAAAGGGAGAAAAACAGAGGAATGAACCAGAACTAAAATAGTACTTTACCTTTCCAGAACAGTGTTAAAGTTGAATTCAAGGGCTAAGGCAGAATGGCATGAGAGTATGGAATTAGAAATTATCATGTTAAAAATGAAAACTGCTGTTAAAAATGAATTTACTGCCCCAGGTCAGGAGAATTTCATAATCTTCTCTATAGAGTCCTGCAAGGCACAGTTGGGCTCAGAGGAAGATCTTTAATTCAGAGTGAAAATCTAAACAGATTTTTCTTGTGCATGTGATTCATGCACTACATATTTGTGAATTATTGTCCTGGTTTGAGCTAGGGTAGAGTTAATTTCTTCTCAGGTTTTCTTTCTAAATGGGAGGCTAACCTTTTGAAAGCAGAACAAATGAGGAATGTGATCGGAAACTGTCATGAGTTAAGCAACAGCTATCCCAAGCTGTACCAAGATTTGTTTCTAGCAGAGATCAAGAGGTACTGTCACTTTTCTGCTACGTAGAGTGAGATCCCACATGTAAGGAAGATGGTTGCAAAATGAAACAGGTGATGAAAAGGAACTTTTTGACAAATTACTGATAATGGTAATGACACAACAGCAAATATATAGAAATTATTGGTATCTATAATCTAAATATTTCTAACTATCAGTAGTGTTATAGAACCCTCTTAGTACTGTGGGTTTCAGAATGTAGAGATGTCTTTGCCTGTTATTAGCAGTGTAGTCAGAAAATTTGTATTTCCTTCCAGTAATATAGTAATTTCTTTCCAGTAATTACAGTCCAGTAATATTTCTTACTCATAGTATGAGAAACTTCAAAAAAAAGAGAAATAATTTCTGCCGTGAAAGTTTTTGTGTGTAGATACAGAATCTAAAAGTGAAAACAATCAGTAAGGTGGAGTGAAGAGGTTTAAGCAGGATATTGCTTAGTTGATATTAATGTGTAAAGAACCACAGGTAGAATACTAGAGATGTGGGATGATACCTGTAATCTTCTCAGTTTTTGGAAAGTATGAGTTAAAGGACAAAACATTCAAGGCAGCAATTTTGCAGCTACAGCCATCTCAAACAGGGCACTTGTAGTATCTTCAGATGCTTGCATCTTTCCTGGTCCTGTGTCATGGTTTAATCCATCAGCAGTATGGAACATCCCTTTGGTCAGTTGGAGTCAGTTTTCCCAACTCAGTACTCCTCAAAATTCTTGTGCACCGCAGCCTACTTGCTGGCAGGGCAGTATGAGGAGGGAAAAAAGGCCTTTACACTGAATAAGCACGGTTCAGCAATAACTAAAGCATCGGAGTGTTATCAACACTGTTTTTATCACCAATCCAAAACAGCACCAAACAAACTATATGAAGAAGATTAACTCTACCCCAGCCCAAGCCAGCTGACTCTGCCTATAATTTCTCTCACACTTGCAGTTTCAATTAAAAATAGTTTCTCTTTAAGACATAAAGAGAAATGTATAAATGAATACATTTAAATGAATGTAAATGTAAATGAACAGGTGATGACATTTTGTGTATGGAAACCCATTTTGGGATGGTTTCCAGCTTTAAAAAAATCAAACTAAATAAAAACAGCAGATGCATCAGCATTTGTCTGTGAAATTCTGAGGCCCCAACTCTGCAGGCAGAACTCACAGACAATTTCTGTTGATGGCAAAAGTACTTACATAATCCATGTGTGAATCATTTATATGTAAGCCTAATCAATGTTTATAGTATGGTAAGAAATTCTCATCTTCTTCATGCAACGAGGAGTTAATATCTTGTGTAATTTCATTTAGTTTATGTAAGCTTCACAACAAAATCCAACAGAAGATTGTAGATTCTGTAGATATTCTGTAGATATTCTGTACATCCTGTGATTATTGCACTGCAACATTGTCATAGTTTGTCCCCATCCAGCAACCAGCCCCTCACAGCCACCTTCTCACTCCCCCGACAAGCTGTATCAAGTAGAGAATTTGAAGTGTTAAAGGAGGAAAGCTCATGTGTTGAGATGAAGACAGTTTAATAGGGAAAACAAAAGCCATGCGCACAAGCAAAGCAAAACAAGGAATTAATTCACCACTTCCCATGGGTAGGCAGGTGTTCGGCCATCTCCAGGAGAGCAGGGCCTCATCCCATGCAACAGTGACTTGGAAAGACAAACACCATCACTCCAAACATCCCCCTTCTTTCTCCTTCTTCCCCCCTCTTTATAAACACAACATGATGTCCTACAGCCTGGAATATCCCTTTGGTCAGTTGGGTTCACCTGCCCCAGCTGTGTCTCCTCCCAACCTCCCATGCACCCCCAGCTTCCTCGCCATAACAGCAGAAAGGCCTTGGCTCTGTGTGAGCTCTGCTCAGCAATAACAAAAACATCTCTATATTATCAACCCTATGTTCAGCACAAATCCAAAAGACGCTCCATACCAGCCACCATGACGAAAACTAACTCCACCCGAGCAAAAACCAGCACAGACATATTTTTTGCATAGACATGGTAGAAGTAATGTATCTTGGTTGTACTCTTACAAAAACAAAATTAAAATTTGAACTCATTAATGTCCAGCTGGGACACCTTCTCCTGCTTATCAGGCTGGATCAGGATTCATAAAACATTTGTTGCATTACAATCTCTCCCACCTTTTCAGCAGCTGCTGCTGTGGTTTCCTTTCCTGCTGGGCTTTTCTAGCATTTCTGATGCCACGCCCAAACTGCTAGGCCTCACAGCATCTATTAATTTTGGTTCCTCTCTGCACACACTGTATCTCCTTGAATATTACGGCATTGGATTAGCTGGAAGTCGTGGGTTAATACAACATTGTATTTTCAGGTACAGTTATGACCATTAACATTTACTTAGATATTAGACACAGACACCACTTGTTAACTAGTGGTATATTTTAAGTGCACAAACCCCACTACTGAATTACACGCCTTAACGAAATTGTTAACCATGAGATATCCTCAGCCTTTCTGAGGATGTTTGTAGCATTCTGCTGTTGATTTATGGTGCAATTTACCTCCATGCATGACATATAGCATGGGTAGAATCCCAGTGAGATGAAAAGATGGATGGACTTCCCTCACTCCAGTAGGTTACTGGACATATTTATTTTAGAACAGTTCTATTTCCCACTTAACTAAACAGCAAAATTTTATTTTAAATTAAATACTTAAATAATTTCATTTAGCTGAGTAAAATACTTTTACTTGAACAGATAAAATGTTAATAAACTTATTGCCCTGGGACATTTTAGTACCTATATGAACACCAAATCCTCTGAAGAGCTTCAAAAATTCATACTTTCTGTAAGTAGTAATGAAAGGAATAATTAAGTTTGTTATGGACCTCCTTTTTACCATGCCTTTCTCTGGATCTTGCTTTCCATACAGGACTGGAGATAACAGTGCAATATACAGAATCCATATTATATATAAACTCCAATTAGAAATTACGAAAACACATAATGATTAAGGATTTCCTCATTATTGTCTGGACCACTTGCTGATCCAGACTGCCTGTAAACTGCTCAGAAAAAAAATTGTTTTGCTGCCTATTAAGAGACTGGTAAACCATTGTTCTCACAGTTGTAGGTGGAATATTACCCAACAATGCTTTTCAAGAGTTAGCATAGCAATGTCCTGAAGTATCACAGGAGATAACTAGAGTGTCAGTGACAAAGATGCTGGTAAAGACTCTCTAATGCCATGACTGCTCAAGAAAAATTAAATTAGTTTTCTTTTCCATGACATCTGTAACATCTCAGTCAGTGACTAGTTCCAAGTAATTGTCTACTCTTGGGGCTGGTTGAGTGTTTCATGATGAGGGGTTTTTGTTATACTTGGATAAACACACTAAAACTCAGAGTTGATTTTTGGCTTGCAAACTAAAAGCTGGCTTCAGAAAGGACAAATGTTTTTTTGGCTTGAGTTTTGGTCAACAGTATCTCTTGGTGAGACTCTAGAAGCAATAGGGGAATTTCAAACTAATAAATAAGCCAAACACACAAGTTGCTTTTGATCGATGAGGATAATGGGAGAAAAGCAAGATACCACTTCATTTGTTCTCATTTCTTTTTGCAACGACAAATTTTTTGTTTACCAACTTGCTATCAAACATTCCTCCTATGACAACACATAGTCAGAACAAAAAAATATAGAAGCTTTTTTCTCATGTTTCATTTTGTGGCAAAATACAGTGCCTATGTCAATGCTTGCTTGTGACCTTGCTATAAATAGTAATAGAATGCAAATTCTATTAGCAATAGAATGCAAATTCTATTGATCAATTAGTATCAATTAGCCATTGATGCTAATTGAACAAAAGGGATTATAACCATAGTTATAATATATAATATATAACGTGCAAAGATACATCTAACTTGGAATAATTTATTTAAATTATTTATAGACTAAGAACAATCTCCTGGGTCTTGTACTCCTGTTCTGAAGACAATTTGTAGTGGCAATAAAATAGTAGTGTCTGTATCTATTACTCAGCTTGGTACTGTAATTTACTAGGCACAACAACAGTAGTCAGCTTGTCTCTTTTGGTAAGGGCATGTCTGCAAACAAGTTTGTGGGGAATAAAAATAAGCAGAATTAGCCTTGCAAAACTCATTAGAAGAGCTAATGGCATTGTCCTACCTTCTATTAGGGAGTTGTAACTGGGGATTCCGACCCAGAACATTCAACTGAGAGGATTACATGGATTTTTAGGAAAAGTTTCTCGGAAAGGAATATCTGCTTTCTTTTAATTTCCCTATGTAATACAAAGATTCTGTTTCTATTTTGATATTTTGGTTTTGAACTTTTATCTGCTTAATTTCATTGGTTCCTGTGTGGTTCAAAGACAGCTACTCTCTGAAGACAGTTACCAGGTAGGTGAGAATACCCTCAGCATTCCAGTTAGAATTGACTGTTTATTCAGGAGAAATGGGAACCAAAGTCCTTTTTAATGAAAGGCTCCCCACAGTTAAAGATCCCAGATGGGGCTGTTGTAGTCTCTTGTGACAATGCTTATCAGTACATGTGAAGTCCTTAAGAAATGTATATTTTTCAGAATAGGATCTCCAATTTGATTGTGCTAAACTGTAATCATTACTGGGATAACCCTGGCAGAACTAATGAAGATGACTGATATATTTGCTGCCCTCTGATCCCTGACATGCCTGGTGTTTGGGTTGCAAGAATCAATACTCTGTTTTTGTTATGCTACAATGAAACCAAAGGGCCTAGTCCTTTGACAAAATGTTCAAGTATAACACTGAAGGACTTTCCAGACCTTTCCCTAGGAAATATGCAGGACAACCTGCATGCAATCTTACTGCTGCATGAGCAGGTTTGTCACTAAGCATATGGCCCAATTGTACACACCTGATTCTGGAGCAAATTCTGTTCCAGTGTGTTTTGCTCAACTTTCATATATTTGACACTTGTAGTATTAGGTCTGCTTGCCTCAGTCATTACAACAATTACTCTCTTTTTCTTACTTTAGTGACTCTTTCTTTGTTTTTCTTCCTGTTCTCATATTCACTCCTCAAAATGTCCTGGTAGACAAATTTCCCTACACACTGAAAGGTAAAGACCCTACTTCCTCTGGAGTGAATAGCTGTTTTCCTTTGTGTGTCTGTCTGGTCCAGATGCCTTTCAGAATCACTTACTAAGACCTGCTGAAAGTATTGTATTTGGGGGTATGCCCGGGGGAAAATATTCATGCTCTCAGTGGATTTTAAAATGTTCCTGGTCTCCTTGTTTTTGTTGAACATGATCTGACACAAGTTTCAAATATATGTCCAGAACAAAACTGGACATTGAGTTCACTCTAACTTTCACGGCACAAATTCAAAAAGTTATTATGATTGAAGGGAAAACATGGCAATTCAGGCAAATATCTTTCTGTGTAATTAAGCTATACCTCTAGATTGTTCCTGGCACCTCAGAGCTGGAAACTTCAGTTTTTACTGAGAGAAAACCAAATTTCTTGATATGCCTCTTCTCAGATTATGAATAAATGCATTAAGCTTACTACGGATTCTGTGTTGTGGATTAAATGAAAACTGAATCTTTTTCAACACACTTTCATGTCACCTGAAGTTGAAACACATGAGCTTTTATTGTCACCAAACAGAGAGCAAAACCACTGCATGAAGCAAAACAAATTTGGTATGGAAAATCAAAATAATAAAACTCCAAGATAAAATAACTTCAAATCCAAGTGTCTCCTACATGAATCAGTTTAAAAAATATACCAGCAAGTGCCAGAATTCAGTTATACATTGGTATATGAAAATGGCGGATCTAGGTGTATATTATAAGCCATTCTAGTCACTTCCTGTTGTGAAACTAAGATTTTCATTTCAGAAAACTATGGAGAAAGGTGATGCAATATTAGCTCCTGGGTAATAGCAGTGAATGAAAAGAATGATACCTGCATTTGAAGGCATACATAAGGTTTTTAGGAAAGAAGTGCAACAAATTGGTCACTGAGATAACATATATAGTCTGTTTCATAAAATTGTAGTGTCATAGAATCATAGAATCACAGAATGGTATGGGTTGGAAGGGAAGTTATAATCATCCAGCTTCAACTGCCTGCCATGAAAAGGGACTAGACTAGGTTTGACTGCAGCTGACCCACTGTATATAAGAAGGAAAAGAAAGAAATAAATTGCTCAGAAGACACTAGTAATCTTCTTAGATGTCCAAGTACATAAAAGTTTGGACGCCCAGTGTGGGCACAAAACCAATCTTGTTCAGTCTCAGTCACAGACTTTTTTGTTTGTTTGTTTGATCAAACCTTTTTTCCTCTCTTTTCTTCAGTACCTCTTTCCTAATTTTTGTCCCATGAATTGCCTGGGCTTTTGGATAGTGAAAACCAATGCTTGATCCCACAGATATTAAAGCTAATGAAAAAGTCTACCATCTGCATGGCTAAACAGAAGTAATCTTTACTGCTAGAGGGCTAGCATTATTTTTAATTCTACCTGCTATTTTATTTCTTGCTATTACTAAGAATCTAGTTGTCTATATTAGTTCTGTTGCTTCCAGACTCTTAACACTAGTTTTGATTTTGGGTTTGCTTTTATGTTTTTGCTATGGTTTTATTTTGGTCAATTTTTATTAAAATAATCTTTAAAAATTCCATTTGACTTGACAGCTTCCACAAGTTCAGTCTTGTATTGTCCCCAAAAGAACAAATATTCTATTGTTTTTTCTGATAGCATTTATTTTCCATAGTTTTTAAAGATACCCTTTGGCTATTTTGTTTTTATGCTTAATGTTATGCATTCTCTCTCTGGTATTTTTTAGAAATCCCCATGTGGAGCTGAGTGACCTTAAATAGTGGTTTTGATGTCATACTGTGGGGCTTTAGGCTCTCTCTTGTAAGTACCCTATCCGAAGCAACAAGATTAATTGTTTTGTTTTGTATTTTTTCTTTCCTCCAGACTGTTGTACTTGTCCATGTTTTGGAGAGTAAGAGAGAGTTACTGTGGGTTTACTTTGTTATCATTCAATGCCATGTTCCTATTCAACTAATTCAGACTTATATCTACCATTAAAACAGTAAATTTTTTCTGACTGTCACCTGCTCCAGCACTTTTACTTTCACATCCATCTGTAAGTTTGTATCTGTTCCTAGATTTTCACACTGAAAATACACAATTTCCTTCTGCTATTGCATGCACCCCCACGATATATCCATGTGTTTTGGACGCTGTAGGTTTTCCCATGAACCAAAGAGATTAAAGGACAGCAATATTGAATTCTGTCTTAAATGCTTACTTTAATCCCTTTGGTGATGGACGCTGCAATGGAGAGCAGGCAGGTTGTTCTGAGTAGTTTCTATAGAGAATGCAAAGGAGAAATGATGAAACTGCTCAGTAGCCTAAGCCACGGCTGAGACCAGTGCCACTTCCTTGTAGCATGAGGGGAACTGAGTTAGAAAGTCCTTAGAAAGAAGGACACAGGAAAATGTAAATGTGTAAGGAAACAAAGGCGATGATGGTGATGATGATAAGTTTTATAACTACCCCTAGAGAGCTTGAGAACCTGACCCCTCCAGCAAACATTTCACTTCCCTCCAGACTGTCGCTCATGAAAATATGCCTGCACTCGGTTGGCACATTTATTTTCTATTCTTGATTGCATAATCCCAAGGCTGGGAAAACCAGAATAATAGAAGTCAATGAAATTCAGTTTGAGTTCCTTTCACGTGAGTGTCATTAACTATTCTCAAAAAAGGTAATGCTACTAGTAACTATGATATTTTTGCAGGCAGACATTTGGTGAGATCATTATACTTGCCTGCAGTTAGACTAGATAAGGTGAAATCATTAGAGAAACAGGTGAATATTTTTTTGGTACTACGTTTTGTGCGCTCTGTAGAAGTATACTCTGTTTATTTAAAAATTTTAGTCCACAGTCTCATCTTTTTAGAAATTCATTCTGTTTATTTGTTGGCTATTAAACAGAGAGAGATTTACTAAGAAGATAGTACCTACCATTTCTATGAGCAGTTGAGACTAAAGGCCATTTAGAAGAATCAGGACTTCAAGGTGTCACAGGTTAATAAAAGGCCCATCACTCTAGCTTATGACTACAGAATCTGCTGAGCAGAACCACCATTATGTTTCCTAATGGTGAATCTGAAAACTGTGGGAAATTATGCAGAGGCAGAGAACACTCTCAAATACAAATTATGGAAGTTTATATACAGTTAGTGCCAGCTAATACTTAGAATCACTCAGAGATACGAGGAAGCCCTCGTTCTTAATTTGACTGTAGCAGCAAAATAGGGGAAATCAAAGAGTGCTCTGCGTGCTACATTTTTTTCTCCTCACTGCCTTGCTTCCACTGGTCTTTTAAATATATTAAAAATCTACCATATTTCTGTGTATCTTTGCTTTGTATAGTATTTATTCTAGAAGAAGAAATGGTATATTTTCCTGGAATACAATGTACTAACACTGACTTACATCACTTAGTCATTTTGGAACACATTTCCTATGAAATAATACAAGATAAGTACATTACATAGTTATTTCTTATGCTTACAAAGGATTTAAAGTCATGAGAGCTTTCTTGTCTGGGATCAGGACCAAACTCTACGTCAACAAGTTTCCATACGGGTTGCTGGATGCCTTCTTGTACATCCTAAATGCTTGTGCTTTTTAAAATCCAAGGAAACAAAACATTTTAAAGCACTTTTGCTTCAAATGTGCTGTTGAAGATAAGCATGAGAAAACACTGAAAAGAAACTGAACTGTGGTGAAAGAGCCTCCTGTTGAACAGAACCGTTCATCAAGTTCAACAGTAGTAGAGAGTAAATGAAAACGTGACCTAAATCAGCAGCAGAAAAAAAGCATAGACATTAAGGCTGTAAGAAATGCTTCTGTCAGATTTTTGGCATAGTTTTGCTCTTATACTATATGACTAAAATACTGTAGGTATATTCTCAAAATAATAATAATAATACTAAAACTGTGGTAGACATTAAAGCAGTTCTTGAAGAAGCAATAGACGTTTAATAGAAACCATCTGTTAAGATGCTTAGACTCAAGAGGCCATTGTTTCAGCTGGTTATTTTGATCTTTTTCTGTGATACTTTTAATAACAAATTCTTTGCAAAAACACTCTATTTAAATAATTTCTAAATTAGAATGTCTATATTTTCCCATTTTTAAGGGGGGGGTGGGATTCAGTCATGCTGTCCTTTTATTTACCTCGTAACTGCTTATATGCTCTCTTATTTATGGGAATAAGCTCATCCTGGAACCATTTGATATGTTGTATTCAATGAAGTTTTACAGTAAAGTTTACTTGTAAGTACAGCATAAGAAGCTGAAGCCTGTCACTAATATATTGTAATAGTCAGGGTTTTTCCTCTGATTTTTAACACTTAGTTCTATCTTCTGCTCAGTAGTATGTATATGGGAGGGAGATTCAGACAGTAGTCAGTAATGAGATTGACTTAAAGCAAAAGGACTAGTAAGGAAATTTCTTCTTTCTCTCTGTTAGTAAGAAAAAAAGATGTCTTAAGACACATTTTTAGTTTGTACTTTCTTTCATTTAGAGGCCTGCATAGACTCTGTTATAGCACTGCAGTGTTCAGTCCTCTGAAATAAACTTTAACTTGTTCTGCTAGCGGCAGCAGTTTAGTGGCTAGAACACTTAGCACAGTAAAATGTCAGAATATTTTCTTGCCTCACACAGGTTTTGCAGTGAGGCTGCTTCACACAAGAGAATTTTTTGCTGCCTTGACTGCTAGCAAAGCCAGGGCTTGCTAATGCAAAGCAGACGCTGAGAAGTTGCAGCAGTACAGCTGTATGGAGGCAGCAAATTGTACAGTGGATAAGAAGTAGACTTTCCAAGGAATGAATAGAAGAAACGCACCAAGACAATTTGACTCTAATTTATGGGCCTAAATGAGAACAGGAGTTGAATTCTTGACCAGCTTAAAGTACATGGGTTAAAGTCGTAACTTTATCAGAACTCATATGCTTTGTCAGGTTCTACCCTAAAAGCAACGGATGTTTTGCCTAACGCAGTTATCAGCCTTTGCACTGCCTTTCTTGTACAAAATCATGTTCTCTGTTTACGTTTAGGCTTGAACATACAAAGAAAAGTTTGTATCTTTTTATAAAACATTATCTGTGTTCTTGAACCCATAACAGGACTACCATTTTAAGATACATCTGTTAAGAGCAGATTTTTAGTTTGATTGAAAAAATAATGTTCAAAGCAAAAACTGTTTCACAGATTTTTAGTAACCTAGGTGTTGTGCTTAGGACAACATACAGCATATGATGCTATTTCAAGTTTAAGTTAACTTATAATTCTGTGTAGTGTTACGGGACTTACATGTGCCAGCCACCATAATAGGGTTCAACATCAGGTGTCAACTGAATCAAAAAGCTGAAAGTTTGCTTTATCAATAGCATTGAAGCTCAGGCTGGGTGCTTCTGATGATGGACTCCAAAAAAATAAATTACTGGGCAATTATGCTCTTAGCATCTAAGTTCCCCATCCCTCAAGGGATAGGCTGGACTCGTAGTAATAATAGAATCCAGGATCTTATTGGTTTTCTACTGTTTTGATTTGCCTTCTGGGGTTTTTTTTTTTCTTTTTACTAAGAGGTTGTTAAGTAGTAATCTTCTTGTACAATATCACATTGCCTTACGTCGGCTTCGGCTGTTCCTGTGGTTTGCTGTTTCCCATGTTGGAATCTGGTTGCTGTGGATCATATGCCATGATGTATAGGCTCTGTCTGCTCTAGCTTCTACTACTGTTTAAGCTGCTAGCTCCAAGTTTTGACTAACTTTGTCTACAACAGTAGGTAGACTGCATATTCTTTTAAAGTTCACTTGAGTAAATATGTAGCTGCAGAGCTCCCTCTAGCAGAGTTAGTTATTCTCAGTCATTTTATCCAGCTTGTCCCCTGAAGTGGTTCTATGACTGCTTTTCTCCCTGTTTTCTTAAACACACTGCTTCACATGGAGGCTTTTTCAGCAGTTAAGGCTAGATATTCTAGAGATCAAACATATTTTGAAGGAGATTCATAAAATGCAGGAACATTATTTTCATCCCAGACACAGGAGATGAGAAAAAACACTCTTATCTTGAAAAGATACCTGAAAAGAACTTTGATTTGTCTTTTTTGGTGGTAACATAGTTGTCTCTTTTAAGCACACTTGACATGTTCACAGGAGAGTACAGGTGACTGCATATTTTATTCTTTTTCACTGTATATAGAATTGGAAAAGCTTCTTAAGAATTTTGTAATCGGTAAATTGGGAAGGTATCTCAACTTAGTATATGACTGTCTCCACTGATCTATTAAAACACACAATTTGTATTTGAATACTCAATGAAACAAAGCAGATAATTTTTTTCAAGATCAAGCCTCAAGACACCTAGAACATTACTATTGACTGCTGATCTTCTGTGATGGGCATATCTATTTGTCTAGAAAGAATGACAGCAATTATTATTCTTAAATTACATAAACTACTGGTGTATAGTAGGAAGATAAACAATAATACGTACTGATTGATGTTAGGATTTTTAAATTAATAATTTGATAGTTGGAAGTGAGATTAATTTCTTTAAAGAGAAACTTTTCTTTAGAACAGAACATGCAGAACTTTGACATAATGTCCTAAATGCCTTAAAATAGTACGTCTTTTATAAAGCTCTGTGGGTTATTAAAGCAGGAGCAAAACTTCAGCATCCCTCAAGCTGAAAGCCGGTATGCTAGAGAGTCACCACAGAAACCTTTCAGTATTCATAGCCATTAAAGGGAAAAGGATGTTGTCTCACTTTTTTTTTCTTTTTTCTTTTCTTTTTTCTTTTTATTTTTAATTGTCTCTCTGTTCATTCATCAGTTTTGCTTGTATTTGTGACTCACACTTCTTAACAGGAGAGCCACTTGATTTTGTACAGTGGAAAGTATTTAAAAAAAGAAGAAGAGTAAGTTGGGGAAAATTATGATGTATTAAGATGGGCAAGATGACACTCCACATCTGAACAGCACATTTGTACTTTGCTTGTTCAACAAGTGCAGCTGACCCTCTGTATACTAGGGATTGAACAATTTAGTGCAGTATGTTCTGCAGTACCTAAAAGCAGGGGAAGATTTTGGCCTCTAAGTGCTTCCCTTTTCAGAATGAAGCAGTGCTCATTCTCACTAGCTTTTTCATTGGTCAAAATGGAGAAGAGGAGGAACAACTTGCTCATTTGTGGCATTTCCACTACTGAGATACCCGTTTCATAGGTCAGGAGGGACAGTTAGAGGGCGAGCTTGTTATTTGGCCAATTTCCACATAATTTCTTCCAGTCAAACTATATCCTTGTTTGCTTTTGCTGTGCCTTCATCTCATTTTCTCTAGAAGTCATACTAAAAGAGAATATAAATTATATGGTCCTCCTAGCTTGTGAAACTACACGTTTCCTAAGGCACTCTAATTTTCATGACCTCAAGTTAAGAAGGAATCAAAACTGATCTTTTTATAAATATTGAGTGGAAAATACATTGATGCTTTTTTATAGATTGTGAAATACAACAATAGCTATCATGGGGTAAATCCAGTATGAACAACTGTATTTATCTTCCTTGACAGAACTAAGGTGAAATCTTAAATCTGAATGCTGAGTTTTCCTCTGAGCAAACCAATGGTTTAAAGCTGAATTTAGGATTTTGATTAAATGGGAAGAGTCCTACCTCTGTATGTGTTTGCCTCTACAGACCCCAGCCTGAATTAATAAGAGGCTTTTTGCACTAGAACACCTGGTTACAAAGAGGGTAGCTTTTTAACCAGGCAAGGGACCCCACTTTTTGAATTTGGCACCTTACGGATTGTATTCTAAAGCCTCCATCTCTCCACCCACATCCAGGTTTCTCCATTGCTTTGCAAAAATTATTTCTTTGGCTCCTTTTTGCATTTGAAATACTTTTCCAGAAGAGATGTCTTTATTTCCAAAGATCAAAGGAAGACTTTCTTCTAATATGTGCAGACTGATGAATGAGGGGATAAGTAAAGTACAAAGAAATCCTGCTACTTTTAGAATGAAACTGGAGGTGCTGCTTTGGCACCAATGTGCAAATACCAAACACAGGTTTCCTGAAGAAAAAAAACAACCCACCAACATTCTCTGATCTGTATTCTGCAAGTATTTACCTTTTGCGGTTAACTGCTATGTGTTAAAGTACATTATTTTGTTCTTTTAAGCAGCACAGGCCAGATAGGCTTTGTTTAAAATATGCTGTTTTCCCCTTAAGCCCATCTTCTTAGTGTACTTATGAAAAATTTGTACAAAATGTTTGTGGAAAAGATTAAGCCAGATTCATTATTTCTGAAAAACTGTCACACTGGCATTGATCTTGTTAAATCAGCCATCCCTAATGCTTCTATAGCCTTTCATTCACATCAAAATTAAGGTAAGAGATGAGAGGGGAAAAGTGCAAATGATATTACTTGTTTATGAAATGACTGAATTTATAATACCCTGAGTTGATATTATCTTACCTAGCATAAATATGAAAATAACTGTGTCTGCTGTCCAGGACACCAGCTTGGAAGTGAGAGATCATAGGATCATGGAAGTAATTTTAAAGTCAACTTGTGTAGCTTTCCACAGATCACTAGTTCGTGCCTATGTGCTTTTTTTCACCAAAAAAAGAGATGAAAATATGCTTTTGTATCTTTCAATCACTCAAGTAAATTCAAACTGTAGAAAAGCTATGATAGTAGGACCTTTAAAAGTAGGGTTAGGTACAACATAAGTGGATTAGTAACAAGCCATTATTTTGATGTTCTGTCAGAAATATTTCTACTCATAGGAAAATTACTTCATGTATTTCTTATTATCTCAACAACTGCGAGTCTTTTTTGGCAGGATAACCATTCCATCTGTTTTTTTTAGTGATACAATATCAGTTTCAGGTGTCATACAGTAGTATTTAGTTTGAATACATGGAAACCTGTTTCCTTCATATTGAACATGAATCAGACTTACATGGCTATCTAGGAATGAAGGTAAATTTCAGAAAACATATTTATAAGTAATCCCAAAGTTTTCTGAAATACATTGTGTTTTACTCGATAACTGAACTTTTTAGATAGTAATGATATATAGCACATTTAATCTTCAGGGAGCTCTGGAAACAGAAACTGATGTATCCTCCACAATGGAGATCTTTGAGCTCTCTGTTGACTGACACTTCCTGGTTTTGGCCAGGAGCACAATCACCATTGTGTGGCTTGTCAATTTTTTTATTTCTACTGCCTGATCTTGTTTAAATACACCAACTTTTGCACTTTTGTTCTTATCTGTCTTAGAATAATGGAAGAGAGAATGAAGCAGAGATTAAGAATTATGAAGCAAAACTTAGAACATCTCATATGATGCCAGTATTTTTTTTTCCACCTCTATTCAAGCAAAAGACTTCTAGAGAGTAGCTTGGAAACCCTTCAGCCATGTGTTCTTGGCTTTTTGCCTGTTTAACAGAGGTCTTGCACAACTTGTGTTTTATGTGCTGTCACCTTGATTTCTCTATATTTTAGCTGGTCTCCTGGGTGCCACTGTTTGCCATTGGCCTGCCTTCAAAGCGAGTGCCTGTGGACAGTACTCATACGGTATGTAACATACCGTATGCTTTGACAACTCATGTGGTCTTAATGGGTTTCCCAGTTACAGAGGCTAAAAGAGCAAGGCAGCCTGTTCTGCAGGCTACCACACAGCAGTTCTTATGAATAAATCCTTTAGATAGGAGAAAATAAATCATTTCTACAATGTTTGCTTTTTATCTGGTAGCTATAATGAAGCCTTTCTCTCCTGTGGCAAGGGAAAGTGCAAATAGGACATTCACACTGTCATCTAAATGAATAATGACTGGGAGATTATTTAACTTCATTTCTAGGGTTTCATGGTATCTTCAGTGCTTGCAGATAGGTAAGAAGCTGAAGGCTGATATCTAGAAATCAGTGATTGTCTTTGTTTAGCTCTGTTATTGAACAATTTCTTTAAATCCACACAGAAAGAAAGATGTGTTTCAGAAAGCAAGGCTATTTGTATGCCTCACCTTACAAAACAGCAAGGAAATTATCTTGCTGCATGGACTGCTCCCATTTGATTTACTTACAGCTTTTGAAGTGCAATCTCATGATCTTCTCTGTACCCTCTCTTGTTTTACTTGACTTTGTTTTCTTGATCAGTTTTCATTCACCTCTGGCCTCCCCTGGTCCTGGATCCATTCTCCTGCCTGTTGTCTTCTTTTCCTCAGTGTGAGTAAGTAGTAAAATAGAGATGTTGTTCCATAATGAAAATGATAATGCATCTACACTGATAAACTGAAGATTATACTGCAGTTAAACTGTCTGAAACTCTAGAATTACTCAGTTATTTAAACATCTCTTGGAGACATATTTTATATCATACCATATTTGCCTGCATGGCCTTTCATATTATCATTCCCAGTCCAATATTCTTCATTCTTTTTTCAAGTTTATAGGCTTCTGAGTTATACTGATTCCTTGACTGGAAAAATAGGGGGGTTTATTTTTTTTCAGAAAAGAAAATGCTGTAAGTAGATTATGATGGTAACACCACTTAGCATCTAAACTGTGTATGTAAGCAATGAAAAGTATTTTTAACTCACTGTAGAATTCTTGACATGATTGGTCCATTTTTCTGCATAAAATTAGAATAAATTCTGAAACAGACTGAGGAACTAGTAGGGATGGAATAATGGGCTTATAGAATATTTTAAACATACTAATTTAAACATGGCAGACATCTACCTAACATTTACTAATAATCTAACGTAGTTGCCAATAATTCTGGTTTTATCATAAATGCTCCATTTTGTACTCAGTCCCAGATGTTTGCAGTTCCTACCAAAATTTTTCTTTTCTTATAAGGTTTGTGTTCCTGCCTGCTGTCCCTACCTCCTCTCAATGTGGGGGGATGGGTGGGTAGAGGGAGCATGAAGTCACCTTGTTGAATTCCCTGATTTTGTTTCTGATATAAATTAGAAGAGGTTTTAAGGATTTTTTAAAATACAAATGCTACAAATGAGGTAATTTTCCTACAGGAAGCATTTCCACCATTTTTGGTGATGCAGAATTTCACTGCTCTTCTAACCTGTTCTTACAGTGTAGTAGAGGAGTTAAGTTTCATCATCTTAATTTTGGGGGAAAGATTTCCTTCCACTCCGAAAATTCATGTCCATTAAGCCCATTTTAAGGGTATTTTCCATTATTGTATTTTTCAGTAGTTAAGGTTTCCATTTCCTCATATACATTTATAAATTATACTACAGTTCTAAACTATTTTTATTTTATGCATTCTAAAAGAGGGTTATTCTACTATTTTAAAATGTAATTGTCAAGAAGAACCATGCAATGGTAATCAACAATGTGAATTATTCTCCATAAGAAGCCTCTGCTATAGCATCTTTTTTACGCTCTCTGAAGGCAAAGGTTCAACTTGATGATCTCAGAGGTCTTCTTCAACCTAAATGATTCTGTGATTCCTGGAAATTAACAATTTTTTTTCTCCAAAAGATGACTTGCAGGTTTCAAATTTGAAGCCTTGCTCTTGTAAGGTGTTCCAAAAATGGGAACTATTTGTTGATCATTCCGGAGTAGCCTGTTCCCCATAACTGATCAGGTGACATATTTGCTTATTAGATTATTCAATCTTGAAATCTGAGGAAGCTCCACTTTGAGGGAAAACTTTAGCTTGGGAAGTTGTGTGGAACTCAGGTTCACACAGAGAGCCTTGCTGTCTTTGAAGTGGTTTCAGCTTAGAGTACTTCACTACCTTCCATTGTACAGGCAGAGCTTTCTGTCAAAACGCAAATAATTGCCAAGCATAATTTTTTTTCTGAAAAAGGAATTAGTAAATTAAAAGGATATTATAAAAGAGCTGTGAAAGCCTATTCTTTTCAAGCCATTACTTGGACAAGCATTTTAAATAAATAGGATAAATAGTATGTTGAAAGTATATTTTTAGCTGTCTAATACTATCCACAAATACCTTGATCAATGTGACTTTGAGAAGTAACTCACAAGGCAACAACTTTTACTTGGGAGTAAATTTCACTGAATTACCTAAATTCAATTGAATCATATGAAGTAGTGGCGTGGCATAATGACATTGAGCTGCTATGGGCTTAACTTTGCCCTTTTAAAGCTGATGCACTTTAAACCAGTAGAGGTATTAAGATCACAACCATTTGACACATATCTTACTCAGCAGGTCATCTGATTGTACTACTGAGTTCAGACATAACTGTTAAGATTTGCTCTGTAGTAAGAGCTGCTAAAGAGAAGTTGTTTGAAGTGGTCTTAAATACATACTTCTTAAAAAAACCTTTCGTTTTGAGCATGTAAATAACAGAATATATACTTACAGACTTAAGTGTTCAGAGTTTGTGAGCTAACAGACAGTGGAAATTCACTGTTCAGTCAAAGAGATAGGGAATACAACATTTTCTAAAGGGGAAAAAACTTCCTGTGATTGATGTTTAGGTAGAGAAAACTTGCAGCATTGGTTCACATATATCTTGCACATCAGAAGTTTAATCTTATTTTAAACAAGTTTATTTATACAGAGATAACATTTGTAAAGCACCCCAGAAACAGGAAGATGTGAGTTTCTGTTTCTAATCTCAATGGACATATGATATGTGGCCTTAATGTAGTAAGCACCATTCAAAACAGAATAGAATTTTCCCATTCATCCAGAATATTTTCTTAAGTTGTAAAAATGTGAAACATACATACTTAACGATTTTTTTAAAATCAAAGGCATCATCAATAGTTATATATAAAGCATATGCAAAAAATAATGAATAACTATATCCGTGTGAAAAGGATTAAAGGTTTGCAGCTTTTTGGTAGCGATTACTGCAGGAAATCTTGTATATAATGCAAAGCTGAGGGAATCTTAAAACACTTCTGTATGTACAAACTTATATAAGCTTTTACAGTTAAATGATTAAGTAAAGAAAAAAAACAAACCAAAGAAAATCTCTGACTGATGGGGTGTTTATATTGCTTGAAGCTGATATTTTGAATTCAATAGAATGATCTGTCTATACTTACCTTAATCCCCAGAAATAAATCACTCTTAAAAGATAGTGAATGAAATGAGGGTCTGGCAGAAGCATTCTGCCTTTGCTTATGTAAGGTAAGACAGCAACTGCAGCACAGATTTAAATAAAACCATGGGGTGAGGGGTGCAGAAGTTGAAGAATCACCGATGTCTTCAAAAGATGGCTTGAGGTGTCTATGGTTTGCTGTCAATGATCATGAATGATGTTGGTATACTGAAGGAATGAAAAGTCAGCCTGTGGTGGGGACTGGAAGAGCCCTTGCCCTGCCAGTGCTTAAGGGACTGATGTCACAGTTCTGTAAATTTAACATCAGGGATGACTAAACAAAAGGAAAATGCCAAATCTTTGTTGAGCGCTTGAGATTGAGATTGTTGAGATGTCAACAAAATTAGCTGTATTTATCTCAGTTAGGAAGGACTGATGAGGATATGTTCTTTACCTCATTTTCTGTTTTATTTTTTTTCTCCTGTCTGGAGATGGTGAGATGGTCTGAATCATTGTTATATTTTACAAATTAACCCATGCTTTACATTTGTGATTCTGCACAAGTCCCTTGAAATGCCAAAAGACTTCGACCTTTCAGGTAGTTCTACTGGAGCAAATTAAATGTTTCTTTTCATTTTGCTTTTTATCAAGTTTGAAGATCCTATTTCTTCCACTTTTACAAATGCATAGTTAATAACACTTCCTGTACCATATGTTCTGCAAAATAAAAACTATTTGGCAGAGTTTTGATGGCTTTGTGATTAAGAAAATAGTCATTAGTAGAGTATATGTGGATACAATATTCTCTCTGCAAACTAACTGTGGTATGAAAGAATTGTTTTGTTCCTTTAATTCTTATTCTCTTATACATAGGCTTCCCTGCACTAGTCTCATAGTGATGACAGTTAGCATGTGGTGGGCTACAATATCATCTACCAGCATTAACCTATGACCAGACTCTTTGTTAAAACTAATGAACACCAGTAGGGGCTCTATTTTATAGTGCACTTTCCCCAAACTTAACCATGGAGAACTTCCCCCTATATTTTTACTTTAACTACTGAAACGATAAAAATAAAACATAAAATGAACTACAGAAATTTGTTGCAGCTCCATGTTGACTTTAGCTTGCCTTGTATTCATATGTGGAGAATTAGTAGAAATGTTCTTTTTGCTTTGGCTGGTGATAAAGTCAAACATATTAAAGTCTTTCACAATTGGCATTTCTTAAAATGTCTTCACCCTTTGCAGTTTGTATTGAAAAGGCCAAATTCTCCTTACCTTATTGTCAAAACCAGTGCTTTTGTCTTTTTAGTAAGACTAGACATGTGAATAAGAGAAGCAGAATTTTGTCCAAAGGGACCAAAAACTTCAGCATATTGAAAAGTTACAGCAATTTACAGTTTTAAAGTAAGCAATATCACATGTCCTATCTTTTTACCTTATTCCTGCTTGTGTATTTATGTACATTGAGCATGTTTATGTATTTTGTGATGCAAATGTATGCACAGTAAAGATCCTCTCTGTGCATTTTTGCATCTTGCCTGTACATTCCAATTTGTTATAACAAAAATACAATCAGAATTTGTATCTAGTATTTGCCTTATAAACCACATTTTGCAGCACTTCCTGATCAGTTGTAAGGAGAGTTTTGGCTGTGAAAAGGCTGCAGGATTTGACCTATTAACTAATTACACTGTAAATTAGTACATATGTTGTTATTGATTTGGGAAACAAAGCTTCCCTTGAAATGCATTTTAAGGTCACCTAATTATCAGGCAAATACCAGTTTGCAGCCCTGAAAAACTCCCCTCTTCCTAATCAATTCATCTTGTTTCCACTGGGTCCGTCTGATTTTGCTTAGCGTTAGCTGGCTCAGATGTCAAAAAAAAAAAAAAA
>VWZQ01009785.1:88294-110588 GCA_013397015.1 Myiagra hebetior
TGATCAGATAATGCGCGCCTCGGCTGTGAGGGTGCACTGCGCAGCGCTCCTCTGTACCAGACCTGATCTCCACAGGCAGCCCTGTCATCTCCCCCGGCTGTGCTGTTCCTAGAGCGTGAGATGAATGTCTAAATGAAATTGTTTCCTGTCTCAGGCTAGTGGAGGTTGTGTGTACTCAGATGTTTATAAACATAATGCTGGCATACTGGAATTTGGGTTGTATGTAGAGTGTGTGGGATATGCAGACATCACTAATTAGTGATTCTAATTCAGTTTCATTATAAGAATGATCATCATACAGCATGTGCGTGCAACTGCCACCAGCATGTGCAGCCATGGTTTGTGTGTGTATATTTGGCCGAACTTTGGAAGGCATAATGATTCTTACAAAACATGCTGAGAAGAAGGTTGAAATTTTCAAATTTGTGTAGGTTTTCCCCAGCAATTTTTTTTAGCTACATGGAAAAGTTGTTACTTTGTCTAAATGATGAAGGGTTTATGCAGCTTTCCTTGCGTGTAGGTGGTGATCAAAAGGAAGAACATCCCCAGATGCTGGTACAAACATAACTTCTGCCCAGCTTGGGCTATGGCTTTCTCTCAGTGTTCAGCAGGATCCTGGTGTGTTCCAGACGCATCAACAGACACAGACCCATCTAGTAGCTGGCCCCCCTGCTCTGTGTGTAAGGACAAGATGAAAGGGACAAATGAAGCCCACTGTGTTTTGTGTGGTGGTCTAGGAGTCAGAAGGACCATCTTGTGTGGTCAAAGGGTACGTTTCTGGCAGGCACTGGATGCTGCTTGGTGCTCCACTCATTTAAAGCATCTGCTGGCTTTCCTGCAGGTGTCCATGCTTCAGAAGAGACTGAGGAGTGGGAGATCGTCTTCCCTGCACTGTGGAGCCCGGGCCAGCAGGAGCCGACGGGTGGCAGTGGTGGTGGTGGGGGTTGCAACGTCGACCCCAGTAGTGGGAACNGTCGCAACCTGAGAGAGCCTGTTACTACAGTGGTGCTGTCCTCCGCTACCCGGGCTCCTTCGCCTCCTTCAGTACCTGTGGTGGATTGGTAAGATGACCTTGCATACAGGGGTAGCACCCAGGTCTCCATCTTCATCTGTTGCTTTTCACTTCCATTCTTTTCTTTAGGTCTTCTTTCTTCCATATCATCTTGGGTCCTACCTCTGTACCTACCCTTTTTTTTAAACAATTTTCCTATTCATACTCTTCTCATAACATTTCTCAAATCCATAATTCTGCCATTAGCCTGTACAATAGTGATATTATTTATCCCATTTCCAGATACATACCTTTCTGGTTTTTGATTTCCATCTTGTACCATCCTTTCTTAAACTTTTCTCATCTGCATCTGTAATTTTATCTTGCCAACCATGGATTTCTCTAACTAGGTATCTCCATGTTCCCTCTCCTTTCTTTTCCCTGTCTCATCATCTCTCCTCCAGTCCATCTGTAATCCATTTGTTCTTCATTCTCATCCTGTTTTCTAAAGTTATCTTCCTCCTTTGTATTATCTTCCTTATCTTCTGCATCTCAGTTTTCAAACTCTTCTGTCTTTCCTATTTCTACCAGTGTCTCCTTTCTTCTTTTCATTATTCCTTTTTTCATCTCTTTGGCCTTTTTTCTCTACCTCACAGCTTTCCACATATGGTACCTGTAGTTACTTGAATTTGGGACTTCTTTCCTTTTAACTCCACAGAAGAATGCAATGAGTATTTTCTCAGCAGAAATGTTAATACAGTGACACCTTTTAAATTGTTACTACTTCTGTGGCATACCTCTCTTACTTAAAACAAGTTTCTCCTGCTATTATTTCTATTGCATCAATCATTATTTTTGCCAGATAAAGAGAGTACACTGATAACAGCAGTGATGATCCCGAGAGCTACAATCCTAAGGTACTTGTGGATTGATGGAAAGTGTAGAAAGTAAATTTACCTGCAATGGTACAGAGTGCTGGCAGGATCTAAAACAGAACTGATTATTGCTACTGTTTTTTCTCGTTTGGGGCCCTTAATTAGCATCATAAATGCATGTACCTGCGGCACATTACAGAATTTAGAATGCAAAGAGTAATGGTGCTAGAAATGGTTAACATCCTCCATGATGCTGGGGTTTGGGTGTAAATCACCATAACCACATGATAGATATTTTCTTGTAATTTTTTTTCTGAATTTGAACATATAACTTGTTCCACTGTTGATTCATGAAGATGTGCCTTTTTATTTGTACGGCCATGAAGTGAAACCAGGTAAAATGTGGAAATTTTGACCGCTTATTCATTTGCCTGTTTGAACTTATTCAAAAATCAACACAAACTGAAAATGGTGGATTGACACCAAATAAAATATTTGCCTGCACTCCTGCAAAGTGAAACCGCCAAGTTTCACACAAGTCGAAGTGGCTGGCATCTAATTATTGATATTTTGTCAGATTTTCCGAAGCATGGTAATAGAATTAATTGTGGAGAAAAATATTGAAAGTCAAGTGATGGTAGTTTGAAAGCAATCAGGTAAAAGAGTTTTGCATGAAAAGCAGTTGACTTCTGTGCTCCTTTTTATTTTGACAGTTTTACTTCCTTCTACGTTGTGTTTGGGTAAAATTAGGTTAGAAAATCTTTGTAAAAGGAATTGGTGGAAGTAATTATCACCTTTTTATTATGTTGGCTCAAAAGCCATGTACATCATTGCATGTCTGTAACACCTCTGATTTGTTATATAATTTGAAATTAACTTTTTGGATAGATCCCAGTTTCTTAAGAGCCCCATTGGTAATATTTGATTCTTTTAGACTTTGCTAGGAGTACCAGCTTACTCCAAAGCATTTGGCCATCTAAGCATGCATGTGTCCACATCATATTCTGCATCTAGAAAACTGCAGCTGAAACATAGTTTTCTGTGTATCTCAAATAAAATTGGAAATTGTTGTTGATGTTGACTGGTGTTGTCATGATACTCAACTGCATAGTCTTATTTGGGGTGAAATAGTTAAGCAGCTGCTCTTCCTGAGTGTTGCTGTGTCAGGCATAGTTAAAAAAAATTGCACAGTGCTATTATGTCAAAGTTGTCATAACAAATCCTGAGCTATTTGTCATTCTTTATTCAGTCATTGCTTGGGCTCTATTACATATGTAAGTTGCTGAGTTTCCAAGAGTATTGAAAAAACATCCTAACATGCAGTGCATATTCCACCCTGTTTCATCTAGGCCTGGCCCTGCAAATAGGGCCAAGCAGTATTTCAAACTACATTTTCTTTTTTGAAGATGTAAAATAACATTGAAACTTGAACAAATATATTATTGTAGTTGCTGGAATTGGAATTTGTTTTTTCATTTTAAATATAAAGACATTTCAGGGCAAATGGATGTCTTAGATATACGCTCATTTCAAAGCTTTGCAGACTTTGGGTTAGGTTTAGTAAGCTGCATACACTTTGGAAAAATATGGGCTAATATGCAGCTTAGATTACACCATGCTGCTCATCAGAAATGGCCTTTTAGTGAGTCTTTGCAAGGAGATTAAGTGTAGTCTGATGGACAACAGTGATGTTGTCCATCAGACTACAACATGTCAGAGGAAGGGTGAAAGAGTGTAGTGGTTTGGCCATCATCTGCAGGTAAGGGTTGTACCTGGCTGTACAGATGTGTGGCTGTTGCTGTAGGACTAGTTTTGTCAAAAGGTACTGCATCTTTAATAAATTAAAGAGAGGCCTGAGGTGAAACTGTTGTACCATCCACACAGAATGCTGGCGCCTGTTCCAACTTCTCAAGGCACATGGGCCTGACATGCTGGTGATATTCAGGAAATTGGGAAAAAAAAAGTCTGTGTAGAAATCAACTTCTATACACAGAAAAGCAGAAGAATATTGCTGCAGATGTTAGGGACCTTATCCCTCTGAAGCTGAAATTTAGATGCTTTTTTTTCACTGGTTGCATTTGTGTAAAGCATCTAACATACAGCACAACATTAAAGCTTTCCCCTGTGAAATATTATTTCACTGTTCTTGAGAGCTTCAGTAGTGTGTTTTTTCTAAAGCTCCTTGTCAAGAACCAGTATGGAGGGGTGATAATAATGGGGCTCCTAACATACCATGACAGTCATGCAAAAACAAAAATAAGAAATGAAAGCTGTACTCCTAGATAATTACTAACCAAATTCTTACTGCAGTCATTGTCTTTGTTCAGCCACTTACCGGATAAATGAAGGAAACATAACTCAGTGGTTATTTTCTAATGAATCTAAAGGTTGAAGATACGCATGGACTATCTAGAAACTTCATCATGGTGACTTTGGTGCAGCCTCACAGCTCACATGATCAGTGGTGACAATCCTGTCCAGCTTCTTGGTAAAATACTTGTGGATGCTTACATCTCTTTGAAGCACAGTGAGATTTACTCTGAGTACATTTTGGGATTCTGCACTGGTGCTCTGGGAATAAGGAGAGGTTTCCAAGGATTCTCACATCTGTATGCTGACTGCCTGCTTTTTGTTCATGGTTAGCCAAATACCAGGACGTAAACAGTCCTGTTTATGCCAGTGAGACTGTTCTTCTGAAAGTGATGAATTGCAGAGCTGGACCATTAATTATTTAAATGCTTGTTTCTTCTGTTGGCTTGTGTTCTGCCATAATATTTGAAATAGGAAAAAAGTTGTGTCAAAGTTTATAGAACAGTTTTGTTTGTGGCTGGTTATATATATATATATATATGGTAATTTTTTTAATAGCATGATGTAGGAGAAATTTACTGTGGACTTAGAATTAAGAAATCAGACTACTGGTTCTTTATCTACTGCTAGAATGAAAGTTGAAGTAGTCTCACTGCTTTTCCCACAGAGTACTGTAAACATGGCAAATGTGTGCTTTATCCCCTATTCATTTAGTTTCAAAAAGAGAGGTTTTACTACAATTTTTTCTCAGTAATTAATTCCTTAGGTAGTACTCCATGGCTGTGTACTGACAGGCATGGGTTTCCCCAATGTTTCTTCTTTCAGCTGAAACAGTCTGCAATAAATAGAGAACAGCTATTTCTGTTTAGGCAGAGAAAGGATTTGAATGCTTTTTTTTATTTCTAAAGCAATGGGGTATGTTTAGACTTTCAGGAAGTGCAGACAGGAGCAAATGTAGACAAAGATGATGGACAGAACAATGCAGCTTCTTAATGCTGTGCTGTTCATCTCAGCTTCTTAGCAGGTCGTCTAACAGAACATCTCTGGAGCTCTACCTGAGAAGACAACATTGACATTTGGGTTAATTTACTGGAGAGAAGTTTTGAAATTCCTCTAATTTTCACTGTATCTTAAGAAAGTGAATCAGGCAATGGCATATTTATAGTTCTGATGAATCTGTGTAAAATACTATTTGCAATAAAAAGTAACGTGCATTTTCACAGTGATGTGAGTTTGAACAAGTCTCAGGTTATCTCCAGTCCAGGGAAGAGCTCTCTCTACAGAAGTGTATGGTGCTTTTATTAGGCGTCATTGCCAGTAACAAGCAGGTATTAAAAAATCTGACCAATAATTTATAGACAAGTACTTCACCTTCATAGCACTATCCGAAGCAATGCTGCCAGCATCAGCAAAAGAATGGATGAGAGTTGTTCTGTACCATGCTGAAATGTGCCAAATATCACTGGACAACAGAATTTCAAGAAATATTTGTGATTGCAATGTCCTACTTTTGCAATGAAAGAAGTAAATGAGGATGTGAAAAACCTACATGCCTTCATTGGCTAATGGAAGGGTTTTTTAGCACTTCAGTAAGATTTGAATAAAACCTGAAGCAGCTCTACAGGAAATGCATGACTTTTTTTTACTGCTGACATGAACTATGTTTTGAATATTAGTGTTATTAAAGTAATTGAATGACACATGATGGATTAATTTCTTAGGATATTCTAATTTCCATGTCCCTTACATTCAGGACATTAGAGCTTCTAGAAAACTGGAATTTTTATTTTGTAACTATCCATTGAGGACAGTCTAACTTCGTAGCTTGTCTCAGAATAAGCAGAATGAAATCGGAATGAGCAATTGTAATAAAATCCATTAAGAATTTGTATTTTCCTATAATTCTGCACACAATCACTTTTGGGGATAGGATCCAGCCTAAAAGAAAGGCTGAATCTCTGGTTTGACACCTTTCTTCCTTGACATGGATTTTAACCTCAGTGTTCCAACATTTTTATATGGGAAAAATCCTAGTGAATATCGTTCTTAGTTACACTTCCTCGTGATTCCTGCAATGAGAATAGTGCCTGATATGGCAAGCATACTTGAATTTTTGGGCAGGTCAAACAGTTTTGGAGAGCTGTAGTGAACTTCTACCTTTTGGTTGCACAGCTTTCAGTGGCACTGCAGTACTTAACCTGCTGCAGCCCCTTTCCTGGCATAGGATCTGATGGATTGAGAATGAATAGACTGTTTGCATGTAGTGTGAGTAATGAGTCTGTTTGCTGTGCAGTGGACATGCAAGCTAAAATCTTGCCTTTGTGAGTATCCCTGCTTTTGTCCGCTTCTGGGAGCAGGTGGTCAGAGCAACTCATACATTTGGGCTTCATACATTGCCCTGGGAAGCTGTGCTATTACAGGATGTGAGCTCCTGCTGTAAGGCTCTGAGAATTACATAGACTTCTTGCTTCAATCAGGCTGGAATGCAACTGCCCCATTACACATCCTGAATCATACAGTACCAACATGCAAGCTGAAATGGGTTAAATATCCAGCCTTTTGTCAACCAAATGTAGTGCCCCTTCTTCCCCACCTCAGTGACCCTTGCAGTTACACATCCGTATTGAGTAACTTCCACACCAGATGCTTTTCCAAAAGAAATTTGAGACAATTACAGCTTCTTTTATGTTGGTGGTAAGCATTAGAAAACAGATCACCAACAATTTTTCATAAAAGGGTAAAGAAAACTGTCTGTTAGCAGTCTTTATGGTCCATTTGATACGTACAGGCTAAAGTTTGACATTGCAGGAGGAGGATTATAAAATTGAATAGGATTATCATTACAGGCTGTCAAGATAAAATTAAGTACACACTCTCTCCTTCTATTCACCCAGCTTCCTGGGATCCTTAAATGAAGGGGGAACAAATAGAAGCAGTCTGCCTACTCTTTCATTACGAGTTTGTTAGAGAAATGAAACTTTGCTGAGAGGGACAGAAATAAATGTGTGAATGAGGGTACTCTAGGAGTATCCCATACTGAGAATTCACAGGTTCAACAAGATTTGCTTTGTTGACTTTAAAGTGTGCCTTGTTTGTGTTTTAAATACCATTAAATGGGCAATATAAAATTTGTGATCAGTATAAATAGGTGAGTGAGGTTGGGCGTGAGTGGAAATGTTAGAACAGAAAGCAGCTTTGCTCTTTTATGAGAGTGTTTTGAGTATTTTTTCCTCAGAAAAAACCTGAAGCATTCCTGTGAAAATAAAGCATTGGACAAAAAATTAGTGCTTTCTACCTCTCATAAGAAATGAAATGTGGTAGTGCTCCTGGAGGAACGTATTCTTTCACTGTCTGTGTTGAAACTCATCTGGATTGTTCCTCCTGAATTTACATGACAGTGGAAGGTGGGAAAGAGGAGGGCAGCCAGACCTGTAGAAAGTCTGGTTTCCAACAGGACAAAACAAGTTGTTTACATGAGGTTACTTTGGCATGCTTAGGCAGAGGCACATCTGCCACATTTTTGCCTCCAGCTAAAGCTTAGCTGCTGTAATTGTAATGTCTCTCTTGTATTCAAATATCTTTATTAAAATATCACCTTGAAAATCTAATGAAGCAGAACTCAACACACAGTAGAGAAGCCTAAGAAAATTAAAATTGAGGGAATGACTGTGGCTAGCTGAATGACTAGCATATATGTACAAGCAAAACACTATTAATGCTATTAACAAATTTGCTGAACAGTGGGTTAATTACAAACAGAACTATTAAATCTAGGTTGTAGGGTGGGGTCTCTTTTTCTTTTCTTTTCTTTTCTTTTCTTTTCTTTTCTTTTCTTTTCTTTTCTTTTCTTTTCTTTTCTTTTCTTTTCTTTTCTTTTCTTTTCTTTTCTTTGTAGTGGAGATGTCATCCCTTTAAAAGTTCAATTACTGTCATTAAGTGCTATAAACCAACAAAGATCAGCCTAAAGATAAAGGAATAAACCCTCTGTTTCTGTTTTCCTTCCGGGGTTCTGATGCTGCAGTCTCTTGCTATTTTTCTTTATCTTTGATGAAACAACTTTTGCTCAGATTTTTGTTTTGTGTATATGTGAGCTCTTCCTAAGGAGGAAGAGCCTCTTATAAGGAGGGTAAGTCTTTTAAACATAGGATCACTAAGTTAATGTAAAGCTGAAAGATTTAGAAAATCAGGTTTGACTTAGGCCAAGACTACCTTTGAACTGTAACTATCTCTGTTTCCTTTAATATTAAACACTGTGGCATGGTATGTGAGATTTTGGACCACAATGCCTCAGACCATGTGGTAATGATTCCTTCTTCTAAGAGCTGTCCTACAATCATGCACTCCATCCTGAGACAGGTTTGATTTGTGATTCTAATCCTGCTTATAATAGCCTGCTTTTTTCCTAAAGTGCTTAGTTTCAGTACAAATACTTCCTTTGCAGTATATTTCTGTGTGATAATTAGAAATGAGAAACACACTATCTCCAGAGTGGCTTTATTAAAAAAAAAATTGAGATTGCTGTGCATCATCTGAGATCTCTGCCCATTTAAACTAACATGTAAAATTGTCAAGGTTATTTTTCAAAATAGAGAAGTGAGATGGAAAATCAGAAAAACTGGGTAATTCCATTAATTAAATTAGTAAATTAGTGAAGTTTTGGCCTCCTAATTTGAAGTTAACTGCTTTAAAAAGAAAAGGCAGAGCACTGAGTGTCTCCCAGCTACAACTGCTAATGTTAGTGAAACCAACATTTTGTTCAGAACATGTGTCTCTGGCCTATATATCTCATGTATGTGCCAATTGTTTCTTCTTTAGCAAATGAACTAGGATTTTTAAAAGAACCAAATGTTCTCCATGTTGCAACCCTTGTAATATTACGTTAAAAGGACTGGTTTTTTTTCTTTTTAAAATGTTTTCTTGCAGGAGTGGAGATTATTTTGGTTGTTAATGATGGATTTTGATGGCAAGGAGAGGGGGAAAGGAGCAGCATCCATGGTCTCCATGCTAAATAATGTAAAAATAGGGGGAGCTGGAAAATAGGGAAAAAAAATTAGAAAGCGTTAGGTGTAAGAGCTGTGAGATTGATGGTAGGTGAGAATATTCAAGGAGAAGTCTGAAAACCAAGGGTCATGTGGAAGTATTATTCAAATGGTGAACATACCTCTTTTCTATGTGATGAAGAGAACTGCCTCAATAGATAGGATTGGGACAAAGCCATTTGGATTTGTGGCAGAGTGAGTTGTTTGCAGAAGTTTTTCTGTGGAGTGTGTGTCTTTCCTTGGTTTACACAGATCTCTCAGGTGACCTCAGGGATATAGCATGAGGGCTGGTTGGTTTCTCCTTGCAGAATCAACAATGTAGTGGAAGTAGTGTGAACTACACTGAGCGTGTGCGTGAGCATGTGTGTTATATTGCATATCCAGACAGTAGTTGGTCAAATTTTTATAAAGCAATAGCCCAAAATATCTATAATAGTTTTAAGATCAGATGTGTGTCTGCAGTGCATTAACAGTTCAGTTAACCTTTTGTTGTTAACATGTCATTGCCTGGACAATCTGGTCTTCTTGTTTATTTTTATTGCTTCTCATATGCCATAATAAATAAGCAGTAAGTATTATTTGGAAGTGAAAGAATGAAGAATATTTCAAGTGTTAATTTTAGAACAGTTGATTTAGAATGAGAAATCAATCTCCTAGCATTAGCTGCTAGTAATACATACATCTGCACGTAAGTGAATAGAAGTAAAAATTTTTTGGAAGCCTGTGCTCTTGAATGTTTTTCTTGGGTCAACCAGTACTTCAGTCAGAATTATTTTCTGAATGAGTTTTGCATCCAAAAATGTAGAAATGTGCCCAAAACTGACTTGTGAAGTGATTTAGTTTCTGTGTGATTATCTTCCAACAATTGCATATGCTTGTTTTATGATCTCAGCTGTGCTACCTTAAGTTCTCATTAGACGTCAGAAGTTTAACTGGGTCAAGTCAGGTCAAGCTTGTTTAGATAGCAGTAAGTTGAGGAAAATACAGATATTTCTGCACATGATGTTAATTCAGCTGAGGACAACTTTTTACGCTTCAGTACGAAGTAAATGTCCTGTTATGTCCCTCTGGGCTTCAGGGGATGCTGGGTGGGAGAAGTGCCCAAGTGATGGCTACAGCTGTGTGCTGGTTTGCCATTATAATAATGCCATCTTTTGTATAAAATGTTAAACTGTGCCTCAGATATGCTTAAAATTTGGAGTGCTCTTTTTTTTTCTTTTTTCTTTTTTTTTCCCGCTTGTTTTGTTTTTGTTGTTGTTTGCTTGTTAGTTTGCTTGTTTTTTTGTTTGGTTGTGGCTTTTGTTTTTTTTTTTTTGTCTAGTTAGCCTGGCAATTGGATTATAACCCTGAAAACTCAGATGTAACTGTGCTGCAAGCTGTGTATGAAGTTTGGTTTTCTTCTGAAGTTGGGAGACAGGAAATAAAATGGTCATCATAAGGGACACATATTCTCTTAATATTTAATTGTGGTCTTATTTAATTTTCTTTTGAAAAATACTTTTAAGCGTGAAGCTGTCTGTATCTGTTTCTGTCGTAAACTGTGTGTGAAACTCCTCTAATTTGCACAACTTTTGAAACCTTTTGAGAATTGACACTTGTAAGGTAGGAGACAGGAAGTTGCTTAGGTGATTTTATGCCTAAATAAGAGATTGCCAATCTCCTTTGTCTCTTTGTGACATCAGTGGACCTCACCTCAAATATTTATTTAGAAATGCGTGAGGGTAGTGAAGGAATTTAAAGTAGAAGAGGGTTTAGAGAGCAAAATGGATGCAATTAGGCATGTAAAAAGCTTGGTTTTCCAATTTCTGGCTAATTGACCTAGCGTGTTTCCATTCTTCTGTCTGATTACCTGTTTCTTCTGTAGTAACCTATCTAAGGAAGCACAATAATAACACATTTCTTGGATATCTCTTCAAGGTGTGTTTTTTTTTTTTTTTTTTTTTTTTTTTTTTCTTTTCTTCCAATATTAAATCATTTGCATTGGAAATAATGGAAGGAAATAATTCCTTTCCTTTGTATTTCGTGTTGGGTAATAAATCCTTTGATTATTTCATATAACTAACTTTGCTTAAAAGGGACCAGTCAAGACTAATGGTACTTGGTTCAAGATGCTTATGTCAAAACTCCATTCTGATCACCATTTGTGTTCTTAGGCACATAAAATCAAGCTCTCTAATTTAAAAGGGAAAAAAACCCTTCATCCAAATGTGTATTTCTTCTTTTAGTTTAAATAATAGTTCTTGAAAAATAATTAGGTACTATACCTTCTTTCCTGAGGATAGCACAGCTTTAGTTTCTTTGTGCAAGGAGAGGTAAATTGATATTTTTATCCCTCAAAAAAGGAAAGGAGGATTTAGGTTTAGAAGTTAAAAGCAAAATACTATGTATAGTTTGGAAAAAAAGGCCTCAATTTCAGTTAGGAGTCATAGAAGAATATCACTTCTATGTATTTTTAACTTTTTAAAACAATGTTGTGAGATTCTTGTTTATTTCTCTTAAAGCTGTCTGTTTTGGATTAATGTAATCCTAGGCAGAGATATAAAAAAGCCTAAGCATAACTTTATTTTATTGAAGGACTTAGTTGAATTATTTGTTGAATTGTAGTTCTATACCTATAAATATATTTTATTTTCCTTTCTTGAATTACTGTTTTCCACAGTTAGTAGCTTTGGCAAATTGCAGATTTGAATGAAACTTGAGTTTCATGGAGTGTTGCCTTGAATTAAATAATGTTTAATAATAGTAATAATAGGAGCAAATCAACCTCTCTGTCAGAAAAAAACCAAGATAATGGAGTAGTGGATAGATATTTCAGTAAGGATTAGCAACGATTAAATTTCTCTATGGACAGTCATGGGTGTGTTTTTGTAACTCTGCCATATCCTTCTGTGGCTACATTGAAAGCACATGGGTTTGAACAATGTTAACTCATTGGTATGCACTATTTAAGTGTTTTACATGGATGAATCAATTTAAGCTTGGATCCCTTGTGTTGGTCTTCTTGGTACTAATCTAGGTGTTTCACTTGCACAGTTGTTGATGTTTTCTGTTTAACCTCCTGCATGGGACTAGGTGTAGAATGCTTAGTGCTCATCCTTTGTGTTTTATTGTAGTTTTTCCTCCATAAAGTACCATTTCAGATTCTGATGGAATAAAATCCGGGCTTGCACTAAAGAAATTGAGTTAATGCTTTTTCATTAGCTAAAGGTACAGCACTTAGATTCATATTCCAAAAGAGAGGTTTTTAGTCTTACCACAAGAATTGCTGAAGTTACTCACATTACACCAAAATGTTCTAAAGAAACATCTTTATGAGCACTGAGTCTTTAATTGCAAGGATTTTTTCCTTAGGTGATATGTTTCCATAGGTGTTGTTTTTTCTGTAACTAGTCATGTTTAGCTGTGCAGAAATACTTTCTTAGACAATATTAACAACTACTCAAACGTTGTTGTGAAATAAGTGATCTGAAATATCACTAAACCAGCTTATTGTAAAGAATTTTTAACTTAAGTTTTATGGAATAAAGTTTTTTAAATCCTGGATCACTTTATAGAAACTCTTGTATTTATTCTGGAAAGGAGTTATGGCTGGGTTTGTGAATTTTATTTTTTTTAACAGTAAGTCAGTGGTTGTGTTCCATCTTGTATAGCATTGATGAACAAAATCAAATGATTGTTAATATCATGCCTTACTTAGTTAGAACTAAGTGTTAGGCACAATCTACAGGTCAGGTGGCTGTTTTAAAAACTGATTTTTTTTTGAATTCTGCAAGTAAAGGGGTGTGACAGGCTTGTTCAAATATACTTTTATTTTGATTTTTCATTTTGATTGTAGTTTTATTTTATTGGCCTGTATTAGTCATCTGTGGTTGGTTGAATGTATTGCTCCAGCATACTTTTTGAAGCAAAATAAAGTAAGACTTTTCAGAACATTTCAGGCAACAGACAGGAAGCATTTTTATTCGTCAGTTGGTACATGCACCAACAGTGGAGTTGAAGTCATGCAACCGCATAAAATGTGTATTTAATACAGGATTGTACAGGGGGAAAAATGAAGATCTTTGTCCATAGTATGCAAGCATTTGATATTTTTTGGTTTTTTCCTTAGGTTTAGCAGCCTTGATAGTTGGTTAATGCTTTCTTTTGTAATGGTGGTTAGTTTTTTTCATTCATGTGGAAACTGTGCTTGAACCACAGTCAGCTCTGATCATTGTGTTTTTAATGAACCAAACTGAAGACATGGCCCTTTTATTACTTCCAGCTTCTTGGAACATATGGCTACATGAAAATGAGAACTGAGAAAAATGAAAAACTAATTCTGTAGCCCTCATAAGGACAGATCAAAATATGAAACCTGAAAACCAAAATTCTGGAAGACCGCTGAAAGAACTTCCTTTAAAAAAATTTTTTTTTCTGTCTGTTGATGATCATTTAGACCTGTGAGTATAGAAATTTTTTATGTCCTTTTAATAGGATTTTAATTATTTCTGAGTAATTGAAATTTAATTAGTTCTGAGTAATTTTTTAATGTAAGTGAAGGGGAATAAGTTAGGTGGCCAGTTTTTTATTTTTGCACTGACATTGCCTTCTAGTTGTCTTCTCTTAGTAGCTCTAGCTCCATTCATGACTTATTATTTTTAAATATATTAATTTTGTAGCATAAAGCTATAGGTGATGGATTTTGCTACACAGCATAAATTCAGAATCCTAATTATGCAAAATAACTTCATATTTACTATCAAAACACTGTCATTGGTATAAATCGGTGTGAAGTCAGATCTGAATCTTAGTGTTTAACCAGCTAGGATGGAATACTGTATCTTGCTTTATTTAGCACATATTGGCCAGAGCTGATTGAAGTTTGTCATCACGGCCATAACAGCCTCATTTGTTTTCCCTTTTAACATTCTATAATTGAGATAGTTGCTTCTGATCTAATTGTAGGCTTACAAAAGAGCTGGAGAGGGACTTTTTGCGAGGGCTTAGAGTGATAGGATAAGGGAAATGCCTTAAAAGCTGAAAAAGAGTAGATTTAGATTAGAAATTAGGAAGAAACTTTTTACGCAGAAGGTAGTGAGGTGCTGGAACAGGTTGCCCAGGGAAGTTGTGGGTGCCCCATCCCTGGCAGTGTTGAAAGCCAGCCTGGATGGGCTTTGAGCCGCCTGGTGCAGTGGAAGATGTCCCTGCCCATGACAAGGGGTATTTCATTGGAATGAAATGTTCTTTAAGGTCCTTCCCAACCCAAATAATTCTATGATTTTAGAAATTCATCTTATGTTATTGAACAAAATAGTCAGCTTTTAAAGCTGTCTAGCCCTTCCTTGGAGCTTCTGTTTCTTCTGTAATAGAAGACAAACTACTTAAATGAGAGGAATAATTCCAAGATCTAGTTAGTTTTACTGATCAGTTCAACCTTCTTAGATAAAGGGTAGGAAGATATCTAAGGTATCATCCTTAGATAAAGGGAGTGAAGGGAGAAATGATCAGAAAGAGCTTTAAAAAAAAATTATTACATGGTGGGTTGGCACATTACATATACCAATGTCTTTTGTGACATAGTCATGGTTGCTTTGTTTTGGGCATCTAAGGATGAAAGTATAGTGCTTGTTTTCTTAAGGATTACAGAGTGTGCCTTGAGTGCAGTTACGAATATTCTGAACATTAAATAGCTGCACTGCTGATGGAGTCTGTCTTACCAATAGCTGTCTCTTCTCCTAATAATATTAGTCAATATTTGTATAATTGCCTGTAGTAAATGAATAAAATAGTTTTTCAATTTAATTAGTTTAAAAATCAAGGGTATTTTCAGTGTGTCATTAATCCTATGTCTTGAAAATAGGTTTTAAATTGACTGTCACATACACTGAGTTTCATTTCAACAATACCTTGTAGCACTTGGATCAGAAATGCTAATTTGGTTTTAAAATTTTATAAATTAAGTTACCTGTGCTGGTAGTAGTAGGCTTTCTGTACCTCATAAACTTCCAGAATGCTGCGTAAAGAAAAGAAATAAGGACATGCCTGTACTAAGTCTGCACTTCTTAGTCTGTATATCTAAATATAAACCTTAAAGTATTAATAATTTTGGATTTATGATTTTAAAGATATAATTGTGGAATACTTTTACTGAGTGAACATGAAACTGTGTAGGTGAAAGGAAAATGGAAGATCATGTACTGCAAATTTCTAGACCATCTCTACATTCTGTAGTCTCTCTCTGCTTTCCTTTTCCTCCTCCTTGAAAGGCTGTAGAACCCAAACACTTGATAGATTAGTAGATGTAAAACTATTCTACAGCTGTGTATCTAGAATGTTGATATCTGCAACTTAGTAAAAAAAATACATTTATTTACACAGTAATTTTAGCTGTGCAACATGGAAACAAGAAAAAAAGCATTTAGAGTATTTATGCTTGTCAAATATTTTTCGAGTATTTTTGCATGTTACCATGCAACTGCAATTCTTTGTTTTGTAGATGTTGCAATTGAAAAGTAGACTTTAAAGGGTGATTTCTGACAAATTTTTAACATATAGCCACTGGTTTTGAATGTCTCAGATTTTTAGTATTCAGTGTATACATATACAATCCCTAAACTGAATACTAGTTAAGAATACATAAGTATCATGGCAAAATTTAGATTGCAAGTCAATGACAGAACAAAACAAGAATTCAAAACTTAACGCAAAGACAGAATAAAACTACGTAATAGAATAGGACTAGAATTTAGAGATCAGGACAACTGATTAACAACTTAGTAAAACATCACAGACAAGGGTGGTTTTATGATTCTATGTCTCCCCTTTAGGGGAAGTGTGGATGTTGATGCAGGCAGTGGCGTAGGTCAGTTGTTACTAGTGGAAAGAACCAAATTCCAGCAGAACAGAATTATAGGGATTATTTGGCCTAAACTGAGGAAGTGCTGAACAAGCTTTTAGAAGTTACATCTTTTAGAAATTGTAACGCCACAATGTTCTATTATTCATTCAGGATTGCATCACTGTGGATTTTTTTTTTTTTAACTTTGGACAAAAATAGTTGTGTTAATTTTCTTTCTTACTGATTGTGTTACACTACAGAGGGTTATGTAAATTTTTCATTAGGCATTTTATCTTTATTTGCGTATGATCTTTTGTTATATACCTAATCCTTAAGGACCACCAGGACCATTTTAACAGATCTTCTCAGAATCCATCCATCCATGTAATGTGAAGTCTGTACTAGTGCAGGGGGTGGATCTGTCCCAGGAGCTGGACCTAGGCTCGGCATTCATCCTAGATGAATTTCACAAAGTTCCTTCTGATAACTCTTTATAAATACATTTCTGTCATTCTATGGCTTTAGTAAAGATGCTGGACCTCCTGTTGGCTATTGTTGTTCTCTATGCTTTTATCTGGCTCACAGATGACATTCTTTGTCTGGTCATACCTGTTCAAGCCCCAAAATACTAAATTCTCTGGAGGTTACTATTACCTATAGTGCATATAATGTACAACAGTACTATCTTTGTGTGACTCTGTGTGAATAAGTTACCTGCAGTTAGATGAGTTGGTTGGTTGCCATCCATTTTTTAGAAAAATAGGCTATACAACAGAAATGGTACATTTAGCTTTAGGAGTTTGTGTTTCATATTTGTTACTTTTCGGTTTTAAGCATTTGAAAACAGCACTTAGAATTGCCTTATGGAAGTAGTTTTCAATGAATTATTATTAAAGATGCTTTGGTTACCTCAAAGTGGGAAAGATTAGTCTTGTATCTACAGAGAGATAGAACAGCACATGCAAATACAGTTCATGAGACAGTCTGTGTACAGTAGTAATTGTTTGTAAGATTTTTATTGTTGTTCCAGAACAAGTCATCATAAGAACTGTAGGGTTTTACTCAACATCAGTGTCTATTTATCTTTTAAGTTTTGTTTTATGAAATTTCAGTTATGGTGCATTAGTGATTTTGAAAATGTTCATGTATGCTCAAACTATACTGTGCCTTCTAAATGCAAGATTCTAAAGTGTTTGAGATGAATTCTCTGTTTTAAAACATTGAGGCCATTCCAGTGTTTTTACACAACTAATTTGACTGAAACAAAGTGCAGCTAAACTATACTTCAGGATAACTGCTGCCAAAATAAGAGTGTGCAGTGGAGTCCATTTACGATGTGCTATTGAAGCAATAAATCTGTGAAAACTGCAACATATGTTTAATTTCAGTAAACTTCTTAAAATTTGCCCTTTTTTTTTAAGGAAAATTTGTGAAAGCATGCATGATGTTGTAATGAGCTTGTGGTCACATTACTTAGGTGAAACAATTTTCACCACCATATAATGTTCCTTGCCTTATGCCTTAGGAAAAGTAATTAGCTCCAAAGACTAACAGATAAAACTAGTTAGATTTAAAACTAGGAAATTGAGATGCAAGTAGATATTTTTATAAAAACTGGATGTTAGGGGTGACCATGACCATACATAATAAGCTGGAAATAGCAAAGTGTAGGAATTGTGTTACCTGTAGTCATCCTTTTATGTTTATGTCTGTTCTGTGCTTTCCCACTTCTAAAGACTTCATTCTCCATGTGAAGCTATCTGGCTTTCAGTGGAAGATGTACCTTTGGTGTAACATCCTATGATTGCTCTGAAGTCCAACTCTCACAAATTTAACTGGCAGAGTGAGAGAAAGAGTTCCAGTAAATTTTGCTTCATTTTCAGTGTGACTATTGTTCATATTAATGTGGAGAGAAGGCAATGCTTTAGATGATGAAGTGTTTTCAAAGGAAGAAAACGCATCTGTTGCTGGAAGGGTTGGTCCCTAGTCATGAAAAACCTAGTTCAGATGCTCTATATGAGCCGGAAGTAAGGTCACTAACAATACCTGGGGACTTGACTCTCCTTTAGGGGTAAATTCAGAGCTGGGAGGCACAGAAGAATTAAACAGACCAAAGGTAAGTTGCTTCTATTTGTGACTTACTACATTTATACATTTATACATTTGCTTTACAGACTAGTGAATTAGCTGACAGTGACAGGAGGAAAAAAAGATTGTGTATTTTCTGATCACAGGATCATTATGAGCCATCAAGCGTATGTAATTGGTTGAGGACATTAAGTGAAGATACAGAAACTTTATTCTCATTTCACAAATTTAAAGTGAAATGATAGCTGAAATGTGGCTTGCAGTTCTATTTGCTGATGTTCAGAGAGAGGAATTCATTTGTGGTTACAAGGATAATTACATAATTATTCCAAGATATTCCAAGTTGGAAGGGACCCACAGGGATCAAGTCCAACTCTTAAGTGAGTGGCCCATACAGGGATTGAACCTACAAACTTTGATCCTGTTAGCACCTGGCTCTAACCAGCTGGGCTAATCTCAGAGTTGTAGTTAAGCCTGTTTCATCAAGCAACAGGCAAAGGCTGGTGTATTTGTCATCACACTGCAGAAACTGCAATACTGTATGATTACCTTTTATAAAAACTTCGGAGTGAGTATCAAGGGACCTGGAAAGCTGGCCTGGAAAGCTGGCCCATAAGGAAAGTAATGTAGACCCTGGATCAGATGGATCTAAAATAAAGTTGTAATATTGGAAAGATTTACAACTGTTAGAAGCGAAAAATATGGAACATTTCAAATAAGAATAGTAAAATAATAGGGCAGCAGTTCTATTGAAACTATTTTGTTTAACAGTAGCAGCAAGGAAATGTAAAAGGAAGTGTAGTCTGACAAAGGATTTGTGTTATAAGACTAAGTGTAAGAAACCCTTTATTTTACAAAATCTCAAATGCATAGGGGACTGGTCTTGATGTGTGGATCTAAGACAATAAAATACAGAGACAATTTTGCATTGTATATTCTACATTGTGTCTTCATTATTTTTCCAATACTACAGGACCTAAGCAGTGCCAGTTAAGGTGCTGTTGTGAAAATAATGAAATAATGTATGATGCATATGACATAAAGAGAAAATTTGGTTTGACCTAGCATGTTGAGTTCAGCTGAGTTTTCTTCAATAGTCAAGTGAAATTTATAAGCAAACCTACAATTAATGAGTGATGTATAAATGTATTTTAATATGTTTGATTTTGTGACTAGAATAAGAAGATTAAATGGCTTTTTAAGACTTTGAGACAAAGCTGAAATTCCATTGTGCTAGGTAAGTTGCTAGAGGAATCAGCCAATTTTTCTCTGAGCTGGTGCTTCCCTCAAAACAGTGTCCTTTGTTCTGAAAAATACACATGGACTGTGTTAATGCTGGGTGCTACAATCAGTATTGGAGAACTCCAGATGATTGGTAGCAAGGGGTTTTTCCTGCTGGGTTTTTATTTCTTTCATAGAATACACAGCCTTTCCGTCTTCTCATGTGTTGGGGTGTGCTTTCCTTCATCACAGGTATTTCTTAAGTTCAGGTGGTTTTGATCTTGTAAGCCAAAGATTAGTCAACCAGAAACTGGACAAGAGCTTCCTGGGCAAAGGAAGAGAAAGGGGGATAGAACACATAATTTCAGCATTTTACAATTGGTTTGTCAGTTCTCCTTAATTCTTCTGGTGGTCAAAGGTCAACTCTGCAGTAGTTGAAACTGCACTGACATTACTGAAAATAGTGGCACAAGCTGAACCATAGAACTTTGTGACGCTATGAGTTGCAAGGGTCTACAGCCAGCTGGTATTTGTAATAAGAACAGAGAGTAGTTGGCATGTAGAAGTGGTCGCTTGAACCTGATGACCAGCCTGTTGCATTGCACAGAAAGCTGTGGCACTTGGCTTCTGTCTGGTTCATGAGTTTCACTGCTGATAGCAGTGACCAAACATCTGACTTTAGAACACCACCATGAATTTAGGAAACACATTTGTGCTTTTACTAAAAAAGACACTTGAAGAAATTAGAGAGTTTAGAATTGGTAAATTTTGTATATTTTGTTTGCAATCACATTTTGTGTGTACCACAGAATCAGTTAAATTGGAAAAGACTTTCTGAGATCATCAAGTCCAACCTATGATCCAGTGTTGTGAATACCTGTTTAATTGTGAGTTGCATAGTGAATGCTGGTGAGTGGCAATATAAATATTTTACTTCATCTTTGTGCATCATCAGGTCCTTTTGAAAAAAGTAGTCATTCTCTTAAACATGAGAGCAGCATCCTATAGAGAATTATTTTCCTAAGAATTCAAGGTAGTGGTTATCTTAAACCAGACTGGGAGTAGAGGAGTTTGGAAGGATTCTAAAGCCATGGAAAAATTGTTTCCACAGACCTCAAATTTGGGGGCTAGTACCTGCATACTTGCTTTTAACCCAGTGGTCTCTGCATAACAGTCTAAATGTTTTTCCTCTCTCAGGGCTATAATGTATAATATTGTGCATGTATGTGTACTTCTATGAGGCACAGCCCTACAAATAAAAACGATCCCAGAAAGGATTGGATTGAACACTATGTCAGCAGCTGAAAGCCAGTCAACAGTGATAATACTGACTCTCTCCCCTCTGTGATGTCTCCTACCACCACGCAGCAAAGTGGAGTGAGCAGACAGGTAGAGAAAACCTCCAGGAGAAGCACAGTGTATATGATGTGCACGGCTGTGAAATGCAGTTAATTGGAGACAGAAGTTGCTGGCACTTATGTTTTTTCAGCCTTCAGCAATGAAGGTTCTTATACATGGAAAGTGGTAGAGTGTTTGAATAACATCAGCTTACAGAGTTCTTACACTGTTACTTACACAGTTTGAAAAGTTATTTGAGCTTGCTTTATTATTTGCATTAGTAAGAGCTGGAGACATTTTTTTGTATTTCAGCTGAAGTCAGGTTCTGGTAGAATTGTTAGAATCATGATACTAAATTAAATCTGGATTTTTGAAATCATGGAGAAAAACCTTCTTTAGAGGGAGATACTGATATATAAATTAAAGATTTTGCCTGTTTACTCAGGAATAAATCCTCAGTTTTGTGACATTTGACAAATAGTACAAAGCCTATTACCAGATTATGTTTCAAAACAAGTAAATGTTGAACTTGGAAAGAAGATTTGGGTTTTTGCGTGGTACAGTGAAGAGGATCTTTCATTTTCATACTGCAGATGTGGCATTAATATTCTGGTGCTGATGGATGCAATATGTGTAGTAAGAAACATACATTTTCTGCATATGATAGGAATGCATTTTTCCCATTGATACTCGCGTTGGGCAGTATGGTGAGAGCATGAAGAAGTGCAGTCTTGTACAGCCTGTGCTTGCCCACTGTGTAAATTTGCTTCACAAGACGGTGGAGAGCTGGCTGTGGCAAGGAGAAACTGTAACATGCTGACCACACCCGCTGTTCCTCACCTGCCCCATGACACTCAGGATGCTGAGCAGAGCTGGTATTTTCGTTTGTCTTGGTTTCCCACTGTCCAAATTTGGCAAAAAATTAATTTTCTGCAAGCCAAGTTCTGTTTGGCCATCATCTGAATTTTGTCCTATACTTATGGTCTCTACTGCATAAAGCAAGTACCGAGTTCATCAATACCTACAAAATTTGAGGATATTTTTGCCAAATGAAATTAGGATGGGCTTGAAATCTACTGACATGTGTGTTACACATTTAAGTTTGGGGGTTTATATCAGGTAAGAAACTTGATAAAGCAGGGGAAAGAGTGGTATATTATGTTATCTCTACATGAGACAAGTCCAGCATCCTGACAGGCTTTTCAGTTGCAGCTGCGAGCAGTGGTAATTTTTCAGATGAAGCTGGTGGAAGATGGGTCAGTTAGCTAGAATTCACAGTTCTATCCCAGGTGGATATTAGGGTTTTGCATTTCCATCTTTTTAATCTTTGTTTTGCTGTACATTTTCATGACATGGAAGTTTTGCCATTTGAACTGCCTAAAGGCTGTAATTGACCGTGGTATTCAAGACATGAAAACGTTGAAACTGTAATGCTTTAATGCATGCCTTTGACTTCTCTGCTTTCTATGTTTACTTAGTTAAAAGATATTCTTAGCTCTATTTGTAATGCTTCTGAAAAAATAAGGGCATGGTTGACAAGTCTACCATTTCACCTACCATTTTCTACCTGTGAAATTATCCAAACGTTGGAGAAATAATGTCTTTTTTTTTTTTT
>VWZQ01009785.1:110608-156673 GCA_013397015.1 Myiagra hebetior
TTTTTTCCCCCAAAAGCAGTCAAAATAGCATCGGAGATTATTTGGTTATCTGGATTTGTCTTGAATTACCCATATGCATATATATAACTTTACGTCACTGTTCAGTTCTTTAACTTCTGGCTCAGGAAAACAGGCAATAAATTTTGGATTTCTCTACCAATGAATTAAACTTCAGTTTATGCAAGGACCTGAAAGAAAACGCTAAATGTCAGTCCTAACAAAACTTTTCAGTATGTCTAGGTGGCAATCTGAAGAACATAATCTTAAAGCCCTGGTTTCATTTTGCAACAAAGAGAATGAAGACAGAAGAAATGTGAAAAATGTTCTATGATTTGTTCAGGAGGGACTAGGGCCTTGCTTTTTGCTGGTGGACAGGGGAAACTTGCAGCACGACCTAATGGGCTGCTATTCCCGTTCTATATTTAGAGTTTATCACCATCTTTCATATGCTAAATAATTATTTAAAAAAGTAAAATAATCTATGCCTGAGTGAAATTCAATATCAGACATAAAATGAAAAGTTATTTGTGCATTTTACTGGTGTTTGAGAACTATGCTTTTAAATAAAAATTCATTTCACATTATTTATAGTTTATATAAGACAAGTTTAATTGTTATGTATAAGTAGCATTTTTCAAGATACATAGGTGTAGGTGTACAGAAAGTAATGAGCAATACAATCCTAGCTAATCTTCTAGTGCATGACATTTAAAGCTCCTGGTGAACTGAACCTAAAATGTAAATGCAAAAATGAAAACGAACAGCCAAAACCCCAGATACTTCCGTGTTTGTGTGCAATGTTAATGATGACCTTTCAACATCTCTTCCGCATTCTGTAGTGTAGCTGATTGAAAATTTAAATGTATGTATTGACATTTATTTCATGTGATTGTGCAGAAAGATTGTTGGGTTTTTTGTTTTAGAAGTGTTTTGTTTGAATGAAATTGTGTTTTGTACCAGTTAAAAATTTTGGCTTGTTTTCTTCCTTGGGTCAGAATATTTTTGGATGGTTTATTTATCTGTCAGGCAGGATTTCCAATGTGATAATGGCACCTACATAATTCCAGAAGAAACAAAATTATTTTCTGTTTCTCTCCATTGATGCTATAGAAACATACAGAAGAGGTGTCTGCTTTTCTTAGCCAAATACATCACACTGTTTCGTTTCTGTAGCAAAACAGTATAATAGGCTTTTTAAGCTTAAGGAATGAGGAAATTAGCTGTCAGTCTTGCTGATGTGAGGAACAAAACCCCACAAAACCTTGCTGTCTCCAGCTTTACTCTTGATAGGAACTTGTGTGCATTGGCAGCTTAACAGTTTGAGCTGACTTTTATTTGTGTGGTATTTATATAAGTGTGTTTTACGGTATTATTTTTTTAGCTTTGGCTAAAGTCTTGTAATATTAGATGTGCATCTGGTGTGTTAACTTTTCTTGTATGTTTGTGTGTATAAATATGTTGGGATGGGGGAAGAGTTAACCAACTAAACGGCTGTATTCAAATATTTTTCTGGTGGAACTGCTGGCAACCGAGGAGGTGTTTCTGGCTTTTTTAAAATCGTTTTGGGTTTTTTTTAGTTTGAAAAAGAGTAAAAAGAGTGTCACGAGAATTATTTTCCATCCTCACATTTTTTCAGGTTGTATTCATATGCCTTACGTTGTTCCTGTTATTTCATTAAATATAGTTATCTAAAAATGTGACAATAATAAACAATAAAACCAGTGTATAGAGTTTTCTGTACATGCTGTACATATATAAATGACCCCCTGGGTCTCCCAAAGTAAACTTTTAACATTCCATATCTTTTACTGTGCATATGCTACTGGCATGTAGCCACCCACCCACCCAGATTTAGCTGAAATAAATGAAATTTATTCTGGTTCATTTAAGTAGAAAACTTGTAAAATACAGAGGTACTCACTTTGCTCATAAGGTTACTAAAACAAAGTGTTTTCTTAAATGGAGTTTTGTGGGGTTTTTTTTTTCTCCTGTAGGACTGTGCACAACTTAATAAATTCTTACCTTATATGTTCCTTTTGTTTTCCTTTGCAGATGGGGTTTATACAGATTAATGAGGACTTCATATTTATTGAGCCACTCAACCGCACTTTGGCTGTGACAGGACATGCGCACAGGGTGTACAGACGAAAAAGATCCATAGAGGAGAAAACTTCTGAAAAGCCACCTTCTCAGAATCAGTACTGTGGTGTTGTTACAGGTAATATACAAATAATACTGAAAAGTTGTAATGTAGCAAATATATTTTTAAGAAAAGAAGACAGTAGTTAAAAAAGAACCCTGACGAAAGCATGTCTGATTATTCTTGTAGCAGTACCCTACGGTGGTCTCTGAGGTAGCATGCTGAGGCTGTAGTTTTACTTGTTGGGAGAGGGAAATGTCCTTTAGGAATGGACGCTGCTTCTTAATATGCTTTTGTATTTGACAGAAGAAATCTTCAGGGTGTTTTTTTAATTCAACTTAATACTTAAAATCTATTTTCTGTCCCTCTCTGTCTTCAGAGTTGCTTAAATTGCGCTATGTGCAATGCTTGCACCTTATTTTCTGTTCTAAAACACAGTTAAAGAGATCTTCCTGGTTTTGTTTAGTATTAAGTCTTGAACTTCCAAATGTGTCTGAATTGAAATAATTTTTGTGTTTTTGTTTTATGAATGACACTTGGAAGATGTGTATGAAACAATCCTAAAGCATCTTCCTCAATGGCAGGCAGAAAAAGTTGTTGAAGTAGAAGGGTTTCAACAGAAGTTTGGCACATAGTGATGACTTCATAGTTTTCAGTGGCGAAGGGAAAAAATGGGTTTTGTGAAAGATGACATTTCATTTTTTCTGCTTCATCATCAGCTCTCACTCTTCAAAGGATTCTTCTCAGTCCTTTGACCTCAGCATGAGCTGAGGGTGTTTCTAATGTTGTTGTGAGAAATTTTTTTTCTCCTAGGAAATAAACCAGAATGTGTGATTCTTAGATCAGATTTTTAGGCATGTTTTTCATGTATAAACGAGATCCTGGCAAAATGCAAAGAAATTGCAGAAATGCACTGACATGGTTAGGCACCTGGATTACACGACATTTGGGATGAGGCAGAAGGAACTAAGTTATTTCAAGTAGGTAAGGAAAGATAAAGGAAGGATGCAGCTGCAGTTTTCTGTGCCTAAGGGTCTGCAGAGAGAGGATGAAGCCAGACATTCCTTAGAGGTATGTTGTGGCAGACAACAGTTGTAACTTGTGTTCAAGTAGATTTCAATTTCCATAAGGAAAAAATCTCAGCAAGAATGCTTAGCCCTGGAAGAGGTTGCCTAGAGAGGCTGTCGAGTCCACATCCCCAGGTATTTATAAAGCATGTCTGGAAATGGCTCTAAGAGGGCTGATTGTACTTTGACACTTGCACTGACTTGAGCAGCAGGTTGGACTAGCTGCCCTCTGGAGATCATTTTCAGCCTAAACTTTTCCATGGCTGTCTTATCCTTCCTGAACATTTACACTGCTCTGTCCATTTTATATAGTTACAGAATAAATGTGGCAGGTTTTGTGGTCGGGTTTTTTTCCATTTTGGAAGTATTGTTTTTACAGTTAGGCATCCATCCAGAGTTCGAAACCAAAGATACATGAGCAAAGCAAGGCTCTTTTTGCAGCGGGATGAAATAAATGACACATAACTTCCTCTGGTTGGCTCTACATTACTTTTCTAGGCATTGTATTACACTGACACTGCTTATCTGAAAGTGAAATTTTCTATATTAGTAAAAGTTGTTCACATCAAGTAAAGCTGTTTATTCCTCCCTATTAGTGAAAAGTGAGTTAGAGTATGCATGCTTGCGTATGTATGGGAATGAGAGAGACAAAATGAAAAGTGTGCATGGTGTATGCACTGCAAAGGTGGGGGAGGAGTGTCTGACATGTAGCAAACTGTGATGGGTATGGAAGTGAGTAAAGATGCAAACTCCTCTGTAAGGACATTATTCTTCTGTGATGTTCATTATCAAACATCCCCTCTAAAATGGGAAAGTCAGCTTATTCTTTTGTAATAATCTTAACACTCAAAGCTCTGATTTGTTGTCAATAATTTGTCAACAGATAATCAAATATCTGTTTGAAGGAAGTTTCATTGTATTTACTACCAGCTTTGAAATTTCTGAAGAGTTCAAGCTGTGCATAACTGAGTAGCATCTTCTGACACAATGTTATTGCCAGGGAGTATAAATATCAGCAGTTTCTAACTGATGCTGTTGTTCTAGCAAGACCAGCCCCTCACTCCACTGCTACAGGTTGTTTTACTAAGAGGGACATGCTTAAAATGTCTGTCTATGCTGGGAGGAGTTTGTTAGTGTGACATAAAGGTAGTTAATATCACCAAAATATTCATGCTACAGACACAGCCTTAAAGGTGAATTGAAGCATCAAAAATAAGCCTTTACATAAATATAGGATTATGATTCTAAGTCAAATAATAAGCTAAGTAGATCAATTAAACAAAAATAAAACAGATGAGTGTGTGGAGCTCTGAGATAGTCTCAGCTGTCTTTGTTAGAGCTGCCTTTGTCATGTGACATAGAGCAACTACAACCTTGATGACACAGCAACTTCTCAGCAATATGGTCCTGTCTTACAACCATATCTCTTTGCTTCTGCAGTACTTGTGTGTCAGAAGAGGGACAGGTATTTCTGCTGCTGGTTTTGATCCAAATTGATCTCAAAGGCTGGCTACCTATCAAGGAAATGTGTATTGCCAGTGATGAATTGTAATTATCAGAAGGAATGGGTGTCTGTGCTGGAGGTGCTGAAGGATCACTATTGGGAATAATAGCTTTTCATGAAGAACTAGTAGAGGCAATCAAAGAAGGTATTGTTTGTTGTCCATTACCATTGAGGGCTGGATTGAAAGTTGCTACACAGCCAAACTTGTTTGGAGAGAACAAAGAACTTGTTTTTGTGAATGGGGTGGTTTTCTTATTAATTAGGTGAGGGAAAGAATCATACTGACAGAAGCAGATGCTTTCTTGGTTGTTGACAGTGTGCACGATATCCTTTTGTTGAAAGTGTGTATGATTTGTTTACGTATGTAAGCAGTTGCACATACACAGACCTTACACTCCACACCTGTCTTTAGTGCATGGCCCATGAAACCTTTCATAGAAACCAATTCAGAAGTGTGCTACGGAAAAAATGTGAGAGAAGCAGTTGTAATTAGAGCAGAGGGCCACATTGGGAAGCTAAGATATTTTTCTTTTTCCTAATCTGAAGTACTTGTTCCAGACTGAAGTTGTTTGTACAGTGAACTGAACTCATGGTCAAGGCATAGGGCATGTTGGGAAAAAAGAAATCTCTTACCCAGGATATGAAAAATGTGAATTTTAAATCCCCTGTGAATTTGTGAGATTGGAAGACTCCTCTTCTACCTCTTAGATCTGGCAATAAACAATATACTGTCCTGAGCTGCAAGTCTACTTTTCCTCTTAGAAGGATGTCATTTTGCAGGAAAAAGCCAGCTAAGTTTCACTGAATCAAAAGCAGAAGTTTTACTTTATGGGATGTAGACTGGGCAGTCAGCTGGGAAAGCTGTGTTGATTCTTGCTCTACAGCCTGTTTCTATGTGATAATCATGCAGTAAAATGTGCAAACAATCCAGGTAATGGATATATGAGATTGCATAGATGGAGACTGGTGCTACTTGAGATGTTCGTTTCTACTCCAGAAAAAAGCTGTCACTCTTTAGGAGCGTATTTAAATCCCTATTCAAATTACAATGGAGGTATAGCTCATGTCTTCTTAAGCTCCTGAATATTCCCTACGTAGGCAGAATGCTGCAATGTAGGCAGAATGCTGCAATTTCCGTATGACTAGGTTACCCCCTGGGGAGTGGTGGTGATTCCCCTGTAGTCTTGGCCTCATGTGCATGTACTCAGGAAATGCTTTTGTGCCTGAGGACTTGAAGGTGTCCAGGAGTCCTGTAGTCAGAGCCTCTTCTTAATGGCTCAGATGCTTTATGTTATCTGTGATTATAGTAGCTGGATTTTAATCTCGCTGAAGTTTTTTAGGGTGGGGTTATTGTTTTGTTAGCCATCTTGTTGTTTTCTCTTAATTGCCTGTTTTATGTCCGATGTACTTGCTGCAGTGTTTTTAGCCTTCTTGCTGGAGTAATGTAGTATTCCTAGCTTTCCTTTCACTCAACTACGTTTAAGTAATATATGGATATGAAATCTTATTTTCCGTGGTTGCACAAAACAGAAGTCTTACTGCACAGAACCCTCCTGTAGAATTTATTTTTTATTTTGGCAATGTAATTAAATTTTTAGTATTAATTAATGCATCTTTATTCTGACTTTTGTCTGCACATGGCATTATTGATGTAGCTGGGTTTTTTTTAGCAGTTGTTATCTCTTACATACTTTGCCTTCAATAATGACCAGTTCTTTGTAATTTTTACTTATTTATGAGTATGTAAAGAAACAATTGTTTTTGCCTAAAGCCTCTTTTGCTTGTTATCTGGCAGCAAATGAGGCAGTTGTTTGAATACCGGTAGTACCAAAATTACTGATTCTGTTTATCTAAAGTTCTTAGAGAAGAGCTACAATTTTCAGATAAATGAGATCTCGTGATGGGGATTTCTGCCAGCAATTTGGAAAAGGTTGGCTGGCCAAGAACAGATTGTCCATTGGTTTGTTAATGGGAAAGATATCTGAGGCAAATGACGGGCAGACAGCTTGTCTACAGAACTGTGTAGTCTTCCCATCCACTGCAATCCCTAAAGACAGAGGTTTCAACAGTTTATGGGACCATAGTGTTCTTAGTGTTTAGCACAATGATGTATTTTATTGTGGACTGTCAGTTCTGAATAGAAATACACTGTTAGCTATAACTTTTAAAGAGATGTGTTAAGAGACTTCTCTGTACACGCTAAGTTAAATTTAAAGTTTTCAATCACTAGCTGCTGTTTTTTACAAAGAAGCGAACAGTGAATAAACTGTTGTTGGAAGCCGCACTGTGCCTAGGAGGAAGGCAGATAAACCAGGTGGCTTATAAGAGATCTTTTTTAGCCCAAATTAGTTTACTTTTTAGACTTAGATCTGTAGCTTAGGCTTGCAGCTTTAGATGCTTGTATGATAATCCATAGCTATATAGCTTATAGTAGGTGGGTTTTTTGGCACAAATACTAACACTGAGGTTTCATTAGAAATTATCTTCAAAAGAGCAATGAAAACATACATGATATTTTATAAACTAGGCTGTAGATCCACAGCTAGCAAACATGAGTAAGGCTAGAGTGTAGCAGAAGTTATAAGGCTAAGCAAGTGTCTGAAGGATCAAAGTAAGAACTTTAATTTTAGATAGCCTGAATTTATAAGCTCTTTCTACTTTTAGGAAATCAAACACCAAACATTTATGTCTGGAGAATACATGCTTTTTTCTTTTAGTAAATGTGTTAGTAAGTCTTACACTGTCACCAGTTGCAGGGGGATCGTAAGACCTCAGGTGTAGTGGGATGGACTAAACCATTCACATATAGAATCTTTAACAAATGATACAGAGAGAGACAACATTTTTTAAGAATGCATAATTTGTATGTGTTACATTGAAAAATATTTGTCTACATTATATTTACATAAAACCTATATTAAACATATAATTAAATCACAGACCCCTCTTCCGCTGGTATTTTATATTTTAATTTGTGAGTTAACTGACTTCGTGAGTTCATTTTAGCACTTTCCCGAAGAGTGACTTATTTTTTGGAGAGTGGTCATGTACTGTAAAATGCACTGCAGGAACTTGCTGTTAAAGATGAGATTAATTGCAATTCCAATTAAAGATTGATTAATTGCAAAACATTTCATCAAAATGTCTGAATATTTGATTGTTTCCAGGACATAATTGTCATTTCAACCATCACTTTTTTTGGTAAAGAAAGTCTGATATTCCATTGTGGATGCTGGGAAAAACTTGATTTGGTTTTAACAAGATTAGTCCCAGAAGTTTTACATCTGCTCAAGGGATCTAACAGAATTTGGCTATTGCAACGAGGAGTTTAATTTTGCATTTTGTTTTAAATTAGATTATTTAAAATGGCATTGCTAACTACTGTCTGTAAATCTGACCACCTTCTGACTTGAACAGTTTCTGTGTAATTGGGTGGGGGTGGGGGGGTTCATGTATATTGTACTAGTAATGGGAATTTTGTTGGGTTTTGGAAGGGAAACTTAAAATTAACACCATCAGTAACCTCAACCTTACCATAAATTTAATATGTTTTCAATTTGTAGCTTTCTGTAGATTTGGAGGCCTGTTTCCAGGGTTTGGTTTTGTTACTTTGCTCCAGTGGCTTATAATGACAGCAGCACTGACTTTGAAGTCATGTCAGTAAAAATTCACTTTTTTGTTTCTAACAAACCTATATAATTCTCTGTCATTCATCTGAAATATTCTTTCCTCTTCACAAATCATGGAATTGTTGCATGTGTTTACCTAATACATGATTTTGTGGCAAATCTGTATTTGTTGTCTTGTATGCTAAGATGCAATTACATCATGATATTTTCCCTGATTTATGAAGATGGACAAACAATTCTGCAATGTCAGTGAGACTGTTTTTCCTTGAGATCCAACATAAACTGAGTTTTCTCCCACAAACCAGAGTGGGACATGTATTCTTTTTATAAATATGTTAGGTGAAAGGATGCAAATAATCCTTCTGACTTTATTTGAAAAGATGGATAAAATTTCTGTTTTCTTGGTGTGAGCCAGTATTTATACTTAGTGTAGACCTTCAGTATGAGCCTTAGCATTGACAGAGGCAAATAAGCATATGTATATTAAAATCCATAGCTATTACTTTCTACATAATTAGAGTCACAACATAGCCAAGGATAACAAATCCTAAAAGGTACTGCAGGGGTAGTTTGAAGGATGAGGTTCTCAAGCGCTGTTTTGGTTTACAGATAAAAGAAAATCCAAGAATCAGAAGGTGTCAGAAGGTGGAAGAGGAAAGCGATACTCTTACAAGTTACCTCAGGAGTACAACATAGAAACTGTTGTGGTGGCAGATCCAGCTATGGTTTCGTATCATGGAACAGATGCTGCCAGAAGATTTATTCTAACCATCTTAAACATGGTAGGAAATTTACAACTAATTTTGATGTTTCGCCAACAGTTCATGCACAGCAGACTTATTTCATTGCTCCTTCTAATGACTCTGACTGGGCACGTGTAAGGGACAATTAGTACACGACCACCAGCAGGCTGTCAAGACTTAGTCCGTATGTTTTTCAACAGAAAACCATGGTGCTGCAGGCTTATCTGTACTGTCTGGTCATACATCTCAGGGAAGCCTGGAAGTGAGAGAACAACATGACTTTTTGGTTAGAAGCCCATGGTGTTGTTGGAAAGGTTGGGATATTGGATAGTTTCTGGTTAAGAAAAGTTTATTAAGAAGACATGGCATTTTCATTTCATGACATTTTCCTCTTCCAGGAAGAGGATTTTGTGATCAATGGTGGTGGAAAAAAAAAAGAAAAGAGTGATGGACTCGGACAATTACATTCCCTTTTGGCTCTATCTGGAGCTACGGTGCACTCATTTGGTGCATAAAGCAATGAAAAATAACATCTGTAATATACAAGGAAAGATTGTTCTGAAGGAGCATAGGCTGAACAATTAATATAAGCTTTAAGTATTCAGAAGGATCGGAAGAATTAGAGAATTAGAGGCTGGCTCAGACCTCTTGGTTCACTATCATGGATTTAACTCAATAGAAATTTTCACGTGAACAGTATTAAATATGCATGTAAATATTTGGAGAAGCAGGCCACAGTTTATAAAGTGGTCATGGCCATTGAGAGGAAAATGTCCATTTTTATGTTCCCAGAATGAGTATTGCCTAAGCTCTGTTTTCCCTTCAGAAGACCAATATAGTACATTATCTTAATGTTCTGTTCAAATTATGGAAAATAAAACAGTCACAGTAGAATATGAGAATTTGAGGTTCTTTGGGGTTCTGTTGTTTTTAGTATACAGTGTTCTGTTGTTTTTAGTGTACATGCAATACAAATTCATATTTTTATTTATTGTTTTTTTCTGTCTTAGGTTTTTAATCTTTTCCAACACAAGAGTCTTGGACTACAAGTAAATCTTCGGGTGACTAAGCTTGTCCTCCTTCATGAGACTCCAGTAAGTATTTATGATGTTTGTCTTAGCCTGTAGAGGGTAATGCTGCTTATCTTGTTGCTCCACAAAAGCTTGCAATATTCATGAACTTTAATGGCTAAAAAACATTGTCAGTTAGCTTTTGTATATTATTTACTGATTTGCACTTATGAGCAGCCCCAGATTAACCTTCTCCTAATTTATGTGCTTCATGTATTGAAACTTGTCTGTGCTTGCAATTAAAAGTCAATCAAAGTTTCTGTGTGGAAATCAGGTAGATCTTAAGAAAACCTGCTTCTGCTCTGCATTTTGTGCATTCACATATCTCAATAGAAAAATAATCTCCTTTAAGCCCAATGGATAGTAGAAGGAGGACTGATGTTCTCTGTTGGTCAATCCCTAGACAAATAAAAGCTGATACAGCACTTAGTTCATAAGAAAATGTGATTACCTTAATGATAGTTCTAATTTAAAATTTTATAATTTTCCAGTGAATAAGTATTTCTTTCTCCAATTTCTCTCAGTAGTTGGAGTAATCTCATTTCATGTTCAAATTCTGAATCTTAACGTCATTATACTTTTCCTCACTATGGATAATGAAAAATCACCAAATAAATAAGACAAGAGTTTGAGTGAACAGATGGGTGTACACTGTCAATGTGCTCTCTTCATTTGTATCTTTAACACGAGAAAAAGGTGGTCTCTGCTCCTGAAGCTTGAGTTTTTTTCCTGTGGATATATTATGTCATAAAAAGCAGAATATTTTTAGTAACTCAGTCAAAAAATTGACTGAGTTACTAAAAAGTCTGAATTCTATTTCCAGAATCCTAGTTTTAATAAAGTGAATTGTTTTTTGTTTCCAGGCAGATATGTATATAGGACATCATGGGGAAAAAATGCTGGAAAGCTTTTGTAAATGGCAACATGAAGAATTTGGCAAGAAGAATGATATACACTTAGAAATGTCAACAAGCTGGGGAGAAGACATGTCTTCAGTTGATGCAGCCATACTGATCACAAGGTAAAGTAGTGAAAGATGAGCATTAAAAAACTAGGCATAACACCAGTGTGAATACAGATCAAAGTAGATGGCCAACACAGTAAGAATTTAGTTTGCAATGAGGAAGGGAGCATTTTGAGGCATCTTGATCTCAAAGGTGTCGGTAAAGTGTCGGTAGAGGTGGTGCAGAAAGCAGTGTTTTCCAGATGGTAAACATTTGAAATTATGAACAGGTTACTCTCTTGTTTCTTCTTTGGATGTATAGCTGAGGCCTTATCTGTATAGCAAAGGTTGGAATGCTTCATCCATGTGCCTTCATTTAAGAGGCAGCCCACAAAGACCTGTAGATACTTTCATTCAAAACACAAAAGCGTATTTAAACCTTTCAGGGCTAGATAAGCATTAGGCACATTACTGAGTTATGCATCCCTCTTACTGACCTAGAACTGGTGTGTTTCATGGTGTGCAGAAGGTACATCATGTACATGCTCAGCATGTGCTCTGCAACCGCAAGGTTATGATTCCGGATCTGCAGTTCCTTGTAACTCTTTTAGTGTCAGGCATTTCACACATTGAGAAGGAAGTAGGCCTCCAGTTCACCTCTTTCCTTCCAAGCAGGTACTGTCATATTTTTGACTGTAGGTGGTGCACAGGGTGGATGCTTGTTGGTGTTCAGCCAAGTGTGCAGACACGATCCAGAGGAAAAGACAGAATGGTGATTCAACCAGCCTAGGGTTGGACTTAGTGCCATTTTTAAAGGGGGAGCTTGGACTGGATAACTTTCAGTGCTCCCTTCCAAAGAAGATTCCTGTGATTTGCTGTAGTGATACCACTGTGCAATCCCATGCTGCTCAGCGTTGTGGTATCCTAAAACCATGTGTAAGCTTTACACTTACATGGCAGAGCACTATCACTGGGAACTTAATGCATTTTTCTTTTACATTAGTTACATTCTGATTACTCCAATATCTATAGTGTATTTCAATTTTCTGAAGCAGAAAAATGCTTCACTAAATTTTCCTGTTTTGGAGAGCTGGTCACTTACGGGAAGCAGGAAATTTAGAAATTTAGTTGTGGCAACAGCTTAGTTGCCATTTTTGCTGTTCAATCCCTTATCTTTTCTTAGAAAAACCCACACTTTTTACTCTATGTCATCCTCCTCTATTTAATGTGTTTTATGGGTAGCTGGGGCTTTGAGGGGACAGATTAGTTTTTGTTACACATTAACACATTAGCTAAGCTTCTCACAAGCTCTTTTCATCTCTGGTGGAAGACATGAGAAATAATGTTCTCTGCAGCAAATTTTCATTAGCTTGTCAGAAAACATACTTGGAGTAACAAACTAGAAATAAATTTTGCAGATCAAGACCCCAAACTGATTTTAATAGTAGTGAGTGCATTGTGGGGTGGGGGACAGGGGAAGTCTAGATGGAGGAGACAAGAAGCAAGCAGTAGGAAAAAGTAAACTTGGGCCAAGGCATAAAGGATATCTGAGTATCATACGTGGCATTGCGTTAATCAGGGTGGCTAAAGGGGAATAGACTTCCTTACATCTAGATGTTCCTTGTGACTGTTCAAGGATAATGAGCAATAGCCTTCTGCTTGTTTGCTAGAAACCCTATCCCTGGGCTCTCTTGTTTGAGGCAGCTGAGGCAGCCAGAAGTATCTGCAATAGCAGCAGCAGTTTGAGTGAGTATCAAATGCTTCAGGCCTGTATGGTCAGGAGAGTGAACCTAGAGTTGCATTCTTTAGCTTGTGAGGTGTATCTCATAAGTGGCAAGATACTATGAAATAAATAAAGCATGTGATACCTTTTTCCTGTAATTTTTTCATCTTCAGCTTAATGAACCTTTATGGGAAGAGGCAGGGGCATTCTGAACTGATGCAAGAGGTGCTAGTTAAGTTGACAAGAGCGGTCTGGAGATATCTTCGATTGTCAGTGCTTTTGGCCACACAGCTTTTAGGATTTAATGCGGCATTCCTGGGAGTCTTGGTGGATGACAAGTTGGCCATGAGCTGGCAGTGTACCCTTGTGGCCTGAAGGACTAATGGGATCCTGGGGTGCNCACTGGAACAGGCTGCCCAGGGAGGTCATGGAGTCTCCCTCTCTGGAAACATTTACACTCCACCTGGACACATTCCCATGTCAACTGCTCTGGGTGACCCTGCCTTGACAGGGGGATTGGGCTGGATGATCTCCAAAGGGCCCTTCTAACCCTAACAATTCTGGGATTCTGTGATTCTAAATGTGTGAAAGTCTGACACATGTTAAGATTGCTTTTCTGCTTTGTAATAATGATATACTGATATTACAGAATCATGTTTGGGTTGGAATGGACCTTAAAGATCGTCGAATTCCAAACCACATGGGCAGGGACACTTTCTATTCGAGCATATTGATCAAAGCCCCATCCACCCTGGCCTTTAGAATTTTCAGGAATGGGGCATTCATAGCTTCTCTGGGCAACCTGGGCTAGTGTTTCACACCTCTACAGTAGAGAATTTCTTCCCTATATGTAGTATAAACCTAGCCTCTTTCAGTTTAAAGCCACTCCCCTTTGTCCTGTCACTACATGATCCTGTAAAAAATTCCTCTCCAGCCCTCTTGTAGGCCTCCTTCAGGTACTGAAGGGCTGTAATATCTGCTGAGCTGACCAACCCCAACTGTCTCAGTCTGTCTTCATAGGAGAGGTGCTTCAGCCCTCAGATCATTTTCATGCTTCTCTTCTGGACTTGCCCTAAGGTTGTCTACAATTTTTTACCTGTCAGTTTAAATACAATTTTTTGGATTAAATCTTTGATCAGTTTTAAGGAATTTGAATTAGAGAGAAGGGAAGTGATTGGTTAGATGTCAAATAGTAGGTAATGCTGGAGCTAGAAATAAAGGTCTGTTCTTCTGATATTTTTTTTTCAGTGGTATTATTCTCTAGACTGCACTGCCTCCCACCTGAGAGCTGCTTTAGCTGCTAATAAATCATACCAGAGCAATTTTCTGACTGCGGGAATGTTTTGCTAATCCAGGCTACCTCTACATATCATCAGGTTTATGGTATACCTAACACCCTGAGTGGCTCTGCACGTGTGTTTTGTTAATTCAGAGTCTCATTATGTTTTGCAAACATGGAATAGGCTCCTTTGTCACAACTTCCAAAGAGCTGTGGACAGCGGGGCTGCTTTATTGAGGGAAATAATTTTGTTCATACAGATGAAACACCAACTGCTTGGTGTTTTTTGAGTAAATGTGTGAAGTTCTGGATATGCCACAATTTCTGTGGCAGCCCTCCTAAAACTTGCCACATCTCCTGTTTTGTCTGATATGATAATAGAACAGCAAGGGTGCTTTATAAAAGTTTTCCTGAGCTTTCACATGCCAGTTTTGTGTAGTAACCAAAAGAGTTAGAAATGAAGTATTGAGTGTTTTGCAGAGCTAATTTTTAATGCCTAGGTACAAAGAGTGTAATGTGGATGTTATAGAAACTGTGCTTCAACAGCCCGAGGGCCATCATAGCCTTTTAGGAAAAAGATAGTTTTCAAAACTTATTTTTGCATTTGTTCTGTAAAGAGGAAAGCAAAACCAGCTTCTCCCTACAGCTTTCTTTGCTGCCCAAATAGACTTTAATGATACATATGAATCTGCTACCAATTCATTTCAATTTACTTTGGTCCTATTTCATGATGTCAGTTTTTGTTTAGTTTCCCTTTAAACTGGCTTATTTTGATGAAGTAATATCCTGTTTAAAATATGATGCCATGAAGCAGAAGGAAGGCAGAAAGAGTTTGCAATGTATTTAGAAGAGATTACTGGGGAGGTTAGATACAAAGAGAATGTGATAAGTAAGACAAAAATTGATTTAAGGACTGTCTTGATAAAACTACCTGTTTTATCAGGTAATTTTTACTGTATTCACAGTTACAAATCAGCATAGTTACTTTAGAGATAGACATTATGAGGAATTACTTTTCTCTGAGGAAAAAATGCAGCATGTTGCATCAATGTCCTCCTTGCCTTTTAAATCACAGGGTCCGAGTGTGCAAGACAGCCCCTGATTTTGGTGGCCCCTGAGATGACATTACCAGTTGCTATCTGCATAGGTTGCTTGATCTGAATGAAGTAACTGAAAATAAGGGAGGAAAAGGCCCATGGTGTTCCCAGTTTTTCTGTGATAGTACTTAAGTTCTCTTCTATTCTATTCTATTCTATTCTATTCTATCCTCTATTGCAAATTAGGTGGTGAAGGCTTTGAAGTGTATAAAGGTGTGGTTAGAAGAATGAGGCAGAATCTATCTTCACTTAAAAATTATGCATCTTGCTGCTTTTCCAGTGCATCGGTCAATCTGTTGTGTCACAGTGGTTTTTAGAACAAGTATGAAAAGTATAATACAAAAAAAGACCAAATTATTTTTTGTCCTTCTCAGAAATTATATTTTCACGCGTTCTTACAACGGAAAGTAGAGCTCTGATTCTCCTAGTATTCATCAGGTAATGATGTTCCATGTTGGCAGTGTGCATTGGCCGTTTATTCATACTTCAGTATCTGAGGTCTCCTTGCCCTGGGTGACACATAATTGAAACAGTGCCTTTACGTTAGGAATTTTCACTGTAAGAAAGTGCCTCATTCTATAAAAGTAGGCAATGGCATAAACAGCAAGTAGATTTCATAAATAGTTTCACTTCCAATAGTTCCAACCGTCCAGAACTCTCCCCGAAGCTTGGAGAAGATTTTTTTAAGTGTTACCTTTATCTTCCAGTGCACACAAGAAGTACAAGTTATTTTTCTGACTTTGCTTTTTATTCCTTTATTTCCTCAAGAATGTCAGAGGAAGAAGACTGTGAAAGATTCCTGCATGAATGAAACTGGTATTACAGGGTCACCCCAAAATCCTGGAGTGTTTGGCTGTCCCAAATTGCTGAAATGTATTGAGAGAGAGATTGGGTTATTAAGCAGCTACTGCTGTCCTTAAACTACTAGTGAATTTCAGCTTTGGAAGAGTGAATTCTTGCAAATGCATGGTGAGAGATGAGATTATTCTTAATTTTGTCTTCATGACTGTGATTTCAATATTGCCAACTCTCTTGATAATTTTGTACTCAATTTATCAACTCTCTTGATAATTTGATTTATTTGATACCACCAGCAGACGTCAAGGAAGTTAATGAGAATCTCACATGGTCTTACTGTTAATTGTTTAGTAATAGGATTGTAGATGCAGAAGAAAGCAGGAAAACGTGAAAAGAGCATATTGAAATAAAAAGTTTTGTCCTTTTTTTTTTAGAAGCCAGAATCTCCTGTAAAATTGAAGACCTGTGTTTTTACCTTTTGTAATTATAAAATCACACTAATTCTAAGTCATCAAATGCTGTTTTGGTTTTTTCTTTTTTAAGTTTAAGGTATTTGAGTCTGTGAAGTGGTGATGCTTGTAATAATGGATGTGGGAAAAATTTGTATGAATTTACCTGTTGCTCTCAGCTTATTCTTTCAAGCTCTAGTAATTAGGCTGTGTATGTTCCATTCACTAGTACAGATCTGTTCCATAGGAATACATGGACTTAAGCTGAATTTAAAATCTCTGAGTATCTAGTGCAAGACCCAAATGTAAAATTTAGACAGTTATTTTTGCATTTTAATTTTCCTGCTGAACAAGAAAGGTAGACAAGTCTTGAGACAAAAATTTAAAAGAAAGGAAGATTAACTATGTTCTGCAGTTGATTATTAGCACAGTTGTTTACTTGCTGAATGGCCAGTTGGACTTATTTCTAATTTTTATTACTTCAGCTTTCAACCATGGATCTCTTTGTACCCTTTGCTGCTAAAATCTGTTAGAAAACTCCTCCCTGTGTAAATACTTGTAGGCTGTGCTCAAGTCACAACTCTTGTCTCCGAGTAATTTACAGTGGTTACTCTATGTACTTATTCTCTCACTTCTTTTCAGACCTTCTTCACTTTACAAAATTATTTTTTCAGGCATAAACACCAAAACTGGATACAATACTTTGTGAACAAAGGCAGTGGTGTCATTCTGACATTTTCCTGCATCTTTATTGAAGGATGCTATTCTGTCGTATTGCATGTTTTCAAAGGCTCCTTTTTTTCCTCTTGTCTTGTCTAATCAAGTTGGGAGGCCAGTTTTGGCTACATTAGGAGAAAAGTTACTCAGATGAGTCATCTTTAAAATTTGTTCTGTCTTGATTCCTATGTGTATCTATCAGAACTCATTTAGTTTTTAAAGTTTACCAGGAATGTTCTGGTATTTTCTTCTGCATCATTGTTTAATGCTAATGCTGTGTCTAGATTCTGTTTGATTCTGCTCAAAAACACCTTCCTTGGTTTTCTAACTATTCTATATGTGTTTTGATACATTAACTGTACTTTCAATTCGGCAGTTAGTTACCTTATCACACTTCTGAGCTGTTGTTTTCTAGTTTGACTGAAATGTGAGCTTTAGAAGGGCTATTTGTATCATCCTTTTTAATCTCAGTTCAACTTTACAGAGCTGAATTGATGTGTTAACCTTTTGAAATATTTAAATATAGTATTTCCTGTTTTTTCTGAAATTCACTGACCAGTGCATACTGGTACCTTTGAGATTTACCTTCAAAATAATAACCAGTTTCTGAAATACCATTTACACTAGTAACATTGTCCATCGATTTAAATTCCCAACTAAATAGTACATATGTAGCTTTTCTTGTGGTTCATTAACATCAAAATAATTTTAAATCTAATTATTATCATTAAAAGTGCATTTATTAATTAGTACATATGTGCTTTGTTTATATGTGAGAGTTGTTTCAGAATGTCCTATTATTTGAAGAGACAAGAACATCTTCAGAGTTATAGTTATACACTTTGCAGAGTGCAAACAAAGGGAATTTACGAAAAAAGTTGCCGCAAGTGCCTTTAATTGCAACTATTCCTTATCGAAATCTTACAATTTGGTGAAACTTACTACTTGGGCAATAAGCCTCAAAAATGTTGTAAGCCCTGGAATCAATAACAGCAGAAGTTAGACTGCAGTTTCAAGCTTGTGCTACATGTTTTAAAATTGCAAACATTAGAGAAATTTGAGTAGAGTGAAGCCAGAATGAAGATCTGGTAGAAAGGTAAAATCTGTTATCTGTCCTCTTCTTTTCTTTTTTTCTCCAATGTAGCATATTGAAGGAAATGATATACCAGCCTGAACAAAAATAGATCTTTTGGCTATTTTGACTTGCCAACAACAAGTATTGAATTTAACGAAAATGACAAATTGCTGGAAATGATTCACAAAAAATAAGTCTGGATTTTAATTTAGTCTTTCTTTACTGTTTTTGATGTCTTCTGTTGTACATCCCATCTACACATCAGGATTTATTTTAACGAAGACAATGTACTGAGATACTTTGTATTCAGAAATTAGATAGCCTTTGTTTTCTGTGAAGGTCTTTCATAATGCTATATGTAATCAGTTAAAATCTACTAACTAAATATAATTTTCTGAAACAATGCATTAGTAGTTACCTATCCTTGTTTATTATGGGTGTCTTGTGTTAGCCAATTCATTTGAGTGCAGAATTCAGGTATAAATAGCATGAAAGCTCCTCTTTTACTTCACTTAAGTAAGGACCTGTTTTCCCTTCCATGTGTATGCAAAGTAACCGTGTAGAGGAATGGATGTTTTGTGCTGTGCTTAGGGTGGATGGGCTTTAATCAGTTTCTTGCTTTCATTGACAGACTGAGTTACTAACTTGTGCCACTAAAGCTTCGATATGCTCTGGTGGTAATTTTAATATCTTTGCCCTGTTTTGCTAAGGGAAAGGATGAAAAGGACAAAAGCAAATAATCTGTCTGAGGACTTAGTAGTGTGCTTTATTTTTGTGAGAGTCGCTGGTAGGTTTAGCTAGAACTGTAAATCTTTACTAAGGAGCCTAGTCTCAACTATATGTAATGCGTTCATATTCCTGGAAATTAAAGGAGGTATTACATTCTTTCAATGTAAGTCGGGAACTAAGAATGGTTTACTGTATTTCCCTCTTGCCAAATCATAGCAGTACCATTTCCCCCAAGTCCCATAATGAAACTCCGAATGCACAACATAATCATAGTCAGACTCAGCCAAGAAGTAAAAACAAAACAAAACNTACATCAGTTAATATTTATGGTGGTTGGGTGGGTGTGCGTGGAAGGCAATCAATGTCCTTAGATTGTCTTTACACATGTTCTCTTGCTTCACCACAAGTCCCATATTTCTAATCGTTCTGTCATGTTGCTTAACAAGACAATAAGTCCCTTGTGTCACATAGCACAAAACAAAGAATTGTGTTACAACCCAGTGCATTAATGCAATTTTTTACAGGTTTAAAAAAACAAAACTAAACAACTTTCTTGTGTATCTGATTGTAGTTTCTTGTTCACCACCTTTTGCTCAATTTCCCGGGCCCTTTTGAGTCTTTTCCCAGAGCGTCTTTATCAGTTTACTCACAACTTTATTAGTTCATAGCACTGCTGTTCTTCTTCTCTACTCTGTAATTATCTGGCAGCGGCAACTGGTTAATTAAAAGCTATATAACCCCATGTATCTATCTATGTGGCCCTTAACAAGTGTCAGAAATTTGCCAACCTCTTGAAATTGCTTTTGGGTCTAAATCCCTATGTAGAAACAGTCTGTGGGAAACAAACAAACAGCTTTTGGAGTAGTTACATTTGTAAAAAAGGTAACTGTCAGTATCTTTCATTTCAAGCACCAAGCAATTCCTGCATTTTGTTCCTGGAAAGTGGGTCTTTATATGTGCATCGTCCTCATTTTCAATGTATGTATGTACCTGTGTACCTTCATGGACAGAATATAAAAACTAAATTTCTCTGATTCGTAAGGTCTCTCTCTTTAAAAACAGAGAATCTTAGTCTGTGGCACAGCAGAAAAATAGAACTTCTTTATTTGTGGGGCTGCTATACCTGGAGTTCTTTTGTTGTTTTTTTCTCCACTGGCTCCCTCCCAAACTCCCTGGTTCATGCATAACTCAGCAGCTCTTTTTTAACTTAAAATAACAAATTAATATTACTTATAAACACTCCAGTAAAAAGCAGTTTTCCCTTTGCACTTTTAGTAACTTGTGTGACTCTGAGAAGAAGTAAAATACATGTGAAATCAAAATGAATCCCAAGCAGATGTTTAACATACAGTTGAAATATTTCTGCTCCTTTACACAATAGAGCAGTCTTATTTATAGACCTATGACTGGACTAAAATATGTGTTGGAGATAGGGTAGTTAATTTTTATAAGTCTTCTACTACTATAAGGGGATGCTCTAGCAGAAGTGCTTCTTGTAATATTCCTGTTAGTTTTTTTAACCATTGACTTGCTAGAATAAAAACTTTCAGACCTTATCACTGATGTAATGCTGCATTTGAATCTCATGTTAAGCACTGAAAATATTTTCATTTCAAATGATAGAAAGACTAGCTTTAGACTTGTTACTTCTTAAGATACTTACAGAAAAAGGAAAAAGAAAAAAAACCCCAGAACCCAAAAGAACCTAGAAATGAGGTGCAGTGCAATTTGAATATATGGTACGTGTTTTGTCACCTGACTACTCTTAAATCTGTTCTGAGAATAAGCTGGAGTTTAAGTGCTCTGTGTAATCCTGGCCTTTGGTTCCCCTTGTTCTTTGTTGAGATAATAGTGTTCTGTATTTATTCATTGAGCCGTAAAAAATGCTTCTAAATAGGTTACACAGTTGTTAACATCCAACAGCTTGACTTGCTTAACATTTTTCCTTTCCCCCCCCAATTCTAGGAAGGATTTCTGTGTACATAAGGATGAACCATGTGATACTGTTGGTAAGTAAATAAACATAAGAGACTGTGTATAAACTACTTGATAAAATAGTGTTATGTAAATAGAAATGTGAAACTAAAAGGTGACAGCAAAATTGGTGATGGAAAGCAGTAGCTAAAATGAAAAATACATCTTAAATGCTAATAATATTGTTAGATTGGTGTATGCTTCTAGTAAAATACTGTGTTTAAGTGCAATATTTCCATCTCTTTCATAGAACAAACTTTAAAACTTTTTTCTTTTTAGTCTCACTGACTAATAGAAAATTGTTTTACTATTTTTAATTATGACTATGAAGCTAAGAAAATGTGTTTATGATTCTTTTTTTATGCAATGGATTTATCTTTGGTGTGATATTTATTGTATGTTTATGATTTATAAAAGAAGTCTCCATAAAAATCTAATGTATGATACAGTGTTTATGAACTATGTATTTATGAACTAATTGAAAAGAATACAGGATGTGAGCTGTTGTGAAAGGTATCTTCTGACATCTTCAGTTAAAGTGAGTGCAGGCTGCATTGAGTTTTTCTTTACACATTAATTTAGTTCACACACTTTTTGGAAGACATTTTTTCAGTGTAAAGGTCTGGTGGAAAAGGTAACAAAAAGTAGCAGTTGTTCTGTTCAGTTGTAATTGTGGTTGAAAACACGCCATGACCTTAATTGAAGGATGTCATGGTATGTTCTTAACAAAGAATTTCAGTTTGCTAATAGAAGTGTTTAACAGTTGTGTATGTGAATACAAGTAATCAGAACCTAATTTTTTTTTTTTCAGTAAGATTAGGATTATAGTAATGTACGATTATCATGCTTTTGCTCCCTCCTAGGTAGAGAAGAAGTAGATTTTTTTTTCCTGTTTAGTTTCAGTTGCAAAGGTTTGAGGAGAATTCTTATGTAAACTGTATTATCTCATTACTTGCTAGTCTTTTTTCTCTTGCTGCTGTATCCCAAATATCTGAGTGTGTCTGTGTGATGGATATCAATAAAACAGCCTTCTAAATAAGAATGGAATGTGTTTCACAGCAGTAAATGGTTAAGAATTCGTAGTGTTCTTTCACTAATTGGTGTATTGGTGTTAGGTGAATTTTGTATGAGTGTTTTGTGTTTAGAGGCATATATTTTTGACTTATTAGTCCAGAAATATTTACTTCCATCTGAAAGAGGAAGCAATGTGTCAAGAAGTCTTCATCATTTTGTGTTGATTTAAACTGAAATTTAAATCTGGATTACTTCCAGTATATCTAAATGAGGATAGGCTGCTCCCTGAATTTCAGAATTGAAGTGAATATATTAAAAGATTTTCCCTGAACAATATTGAACTCCTTGGCTGAATCTTGGAGGTAATAGGAGGACTCTTTGTCTCTGAATTTGTCTGTAGAATTTTAAGTGGAATAAGATTAAACTGACTCAAATATCAGTCGTTAATAGTTCTGTGGTGAAGATGCTGGGATGAAACTTGAAAATGTGGCAGTCTGTTAAGTGCACAGGAAGTAAAGAATTTGCTGTCTTAATATTGTGATAAGCAAAAAGTAGAGACCTTGACTGAATGACCTGGCCTTTTGTGGACTGGCTGTTGTGGACTTTCCTGTTCTCTGTGTTGTTGTTCAGAGGTTTCTTCAGGAATTGAAACAGTTTGTATGTATAGTTCTTTCCATATAGGTACAATTGTGCAGCAGAAGCAAAGGCCATTCTTTTCCTTATGTTTCTTTATTTATTTTATGAATTTCAATCATTACTTTCCCAGATGAATGCACTACCTTTCCATAGACTTAGGGTATAGTTTTTTCCATGAGTATTTATAGTACTGTGGGTCCATGCTTGCTGGTGGGAAGATGATTTTCTGAGGCTCTTGTCCACCATCATTCTGGAGCTCGTTTAAGGAAGAGCGTTGAAAAACTTTGCACATTTCTCTTGAAGATAATTTTTAAGTCATTTTACTGGCATGGATATATTATGTCAATTATCTTTAGGATAACAGGTCTATAATGCCAAGTTGTTGAAAGTACATGTAGAATGTGGTTTCATTTTGGTATCTTCACTTTTATTTTTTTTTCCCCTAGGAAAACCAAAAGGAAGATTTTAGATTAGATAATAAGTAAAAGTTTGTTGAAAGCTAATGAAGGGCAGTTTGATCTTCCATATTCATGCAATAAGTTTATAGGCAAAAAGAGTCAGCACATTCCAGGGATGTGTCACATGTTGTAAATGACAGAATTTGCCAAAGAAAGTAAATGAGAAATGCTAATGTCCTATACGACTCCCCAACTCCCCAACCTTGCCTCACCTTCCCCACTTCAAAAAATCCAGAAGAATGCACAATTACAGACTTTTCTCTACCATAAGGAGAGGAATAATACAATTATCTCTGAAATATTAATTTAACGGTACAGGTATGTGAGGCAGTCAAGGTGATCTTTGTAGCACTTTACACAATCCAGAAATGAAAGTCAAGAGAAGGGAGCATGTACGGGACAGACCTCATTATTGGAAAGGGTTGTCCTGTTGGATAATAGTTCTTTCCAGTGATGGATATTAAGCAGACAAATACTGGATTTATTGTTTAGTCATTATATGCCAAGACTCAGTTTTCAGACTGGACATGAGTATCCACTTAAGCCAGAGAGAGGAAGTGCCAGTATTCTGTTATATTGACAAAGTTTTCGTATATTTAGGTGGCAAATAACACACTTTTCTGTACTTCCAGTCTTGTTCTACAGATAATACAGAACTTATGCACTCTTCAAGTAGTACTTTTTCATTGTTGCTTAAAATAATAGTGATTTATATGAAAATTTAATGGGTTAAAGGTATAATTAACCAAGAACTCTGTTAACCAGAAAAAAATGTTTACTCAAAATCAAAACCGTATGACAAATCTCCCTAGAAATATACTGAAATATATTTCATTAATGACTTTGAACAAAATATGTGGAGATAATCTTCTAAATATTCCTTCAGAAAAGCATCTAAGGTGGACAAATACAAGATTTTTTTATATATAATGATAAAAACCATGATTTGGATTGATTGTCAAAATATTACATTCTTACTCAGGAAAAAAAAATCTGTCTATCTTGGAGACCAAATGTCATGGAGAAGAGAAGGCTTCGGGGAGACCTCATTGTGGTCCAGTACCTCAGGGTGGCTTACTAAAAAGAAGGAAGCAGGATTTTTTATGCAGGCAGATAGTGGCAGGACAACAGGAAATGGTTTTAAACTGAAAGAGGGCAGGTGTAGATTAGATATCGGTAAGAAATTCTTTACTCAGAGGGTGATGAAGCACTGGAACAGGTTGCCCAGAGAAGTTGTGGATGTTCAAAGCCAGGTTGGATGGAGCCGTGAGAAACTTGGTCTAGTGGAAAATGTCACTGCTCACGTCAGGGGGGATTGGAACTAGATGAGCTTTCAGGTCCCATCGAACCATTCTGAGATTCCAAAACTCATTAATACTTCATATTTTATAGTTTTGCAAAGTAGACGGAAAGAGAAGAATTATTTCAGGAATTTTATTTGATTCCCCAAAGTGTGTTGAAGTTTAGGAAGTAGAATGTATTTATTTTATGCCTTTAAATATTAAGTATTTCACTGTTGCTAGAAATACTTGGAAATCTCTGCTGTAGCGAGGGAGTTGAGGGTTTGCTTTCTTACTTCATAAAATAAATCCAGAGTAACTCAGATTAATGCCTTCCTTATCTAATCCCATGTTTCTGAAAAACATTAAGCTCGACTCTCATGTGGTATCAGTCAGCCCAGGTCAATTGACTACAGCTAAGCTATTTTGATTTCAGCATTGTCAGTTGTTGCAGCTGCTGTCAAATTCATTCTGGGTGGAGAACCACAAAGCAATTGTTTTAGGCTGAAAATTTACCAGATCCAAGTGTCCTTGAGCTTCCTCTGGTTGGTTGGTTGGCTGCAGCATTCTTTTTTCTTTTAGCCCCTTCTGTTCTGCTCATGTGTGTGCTTTCTGTCCCTTATTCATGCACAGAAGTGATGTCAAGTGATACCTTGTGATTCTCACAGCTCATCTATAGCTTAAAGAGAGGTTTCAGACCTTGTTTTTAGGGACATAACAACAGAGGATTACAACAGAGGATTTCTCTGAGGGTCGAAAAATAGGAAGATGTTTTTGTGCAAATTTATTTAGCTAATGAGAAGGTTGTTTTAGATATGTAATTGTCCAAGGTTCTTTTCTCCCAGAAGGCAACTGGATTTTGGGATCATAGCATGTTTCTCCTCCAAACAAGATTTGTTAACTTAGTCAGAGTTTTGAATTTGTGGTGATTTGGAATGTTGTTATTTTTCTTGTGCTGGTGATGGGTAAAATTTTGAGTGTAGGCATCCCAATGAATTTCTAAAGAATTTAAGAAGTAATTCAACTGTTGATTTTCAGAAAATTAAGGCCGTTGCAATAGAATCAGCACAAAATGTAAACTGGGGATTGCACCTGCTGTATTGTTCTTGTGTGTGACTCTTCTGGTATTATCATATTGAAGTAACTGAGATGAGCGATGATTCATAGGGCAAATTGTTATTGGGATATTGCACAAACCTTTAAGAGATGGAAATAAACAGATATGTTCTCAACAAGTAGGCTAACGAGTAAACACAGAAAGACTGTTTCTTGAAGCAAGTGTACACACATTTGAATTTCCCTTCCTCTTGTCAATGTTTCCACTTCAGCAATGAAGGTTTTGACTCTCTGAGGCATGCTTCTTTTGGATTGGACTCGTTGTTTGCTGCTAGCTAATGTCTTCTGTGGAAACACTATAATAGTGAGTTCTTAGAGTGCAATGTTATAGGTGTGGAAAGAGAGTAAAATGATGCTTGTCTTAGTTGGCATCAGTTTGGAGCCCTGTTAATCTGCAGAAACTCAGGTAGTGACTGTTTCTGGTTTTGGTCCTGTGTTTTTAGATACCATTTTCAGTTAAAACAACAACTATAAGAATATTTGCTTCTATCTAAACTTTGCTAAAAGGCATTTTCCAATAAAATGCACTCTCTAAACAGAATTCGTCTAAAAACTTGTCGGATTGGTTTTGGGCATAAATACAGTATATTAAAAATTCCTAAATCTAATGACAGCTAGTGTTGCAGATACAAAAAATTAGCAGAAAATTAAGGTGCCATCAGGTCTTTGTACTGTTGCAAAGGAACTCAATGGCATGGATACAAATCATGACCGGTAAGGAATCAGAGAAACATCTACACAATAAAGACCACAAACCAAAATGAAGTGAAAGAACATATTTTCCATCCAACTTAGAAAAATACTAAAGACAGATTTATTTACTTTTCTTTCTTAATATGAAAGCTATCTATCTTTAATACAAAGAGCTTGGAGTTTTCCTCCAGGCTTTGCCCCTAGGGACAAAGGTTTAGACCAGCCCTATGCATTAAGAGATAGGATAGAAATAGGGCAGACTATCCATGTCCAGTGAGGGTTAATTCCGGAAATGCCGAAGCTGAATGCTTAGGGCCAGTTACCAATGAGCAGGCAGCCAAAGAAGTTGCACAGAACACAGGCAGCAGCACAGCAGAAGTAAACTGAGGAAGTCTGTTTCCCTGTGCTTCCTCATCTGAATCCATTCATCTGGCATCCCTTCTCTCATCCAGACTATCTCGCTCTTGTAGTCTTACGCAGCTGCCCTTAGCCTAACTAGCTTGTAAGAGTTTGTTGAGAATCACAGTGAACTTCCTCATGCTGAGCTGTGTGCTGCTGTGTCTGGACTCCGCCGGCACTCGATGCTGCTAATTCAAACCTAGTTCAGTACCTGTGGGCTGCAGAACAGGAGCCCTTGAGGCACAAGCCATGTTGGCAGGGCTAGTCGTTGTTAGTCTTTGTTTTTTGCTTGTCTCTTCTCTTTTGTTGAGTCACAGTTATTGAAAAAATGCACCTGCAGCAGTTCCAAATCAACACTGGAGGTAATTCAGGTGTTGTCACTTGTGGGGGAGAGGAAGGTTTCTTACCAGTCAAGGCAAACAGGAATCCAAAAATCCCAAAGCCTGTCATTTGTGATATGTCCTAAAGTTGACATGCATTTTTGGGAAGAGGTGTCTCCACAGATAAAGCTGAAACTAGGGTGTGGTCCCTGACTGCTTCCGTGTAGGATGTAATATAGAACCTATGTATAGGTCCTGCTCTATACATAGCAGAGTACAGTCATCTTGCAGATGGAAGTGTAGGAAGCACAGTGAGAGGATGAAATTAGTTAAGGCTAGAAAGATGAGTTTTGTAACATTTTTTTAACACCTAGGTTTTTTAACATTTCAGCACTGCACACAGTCTAGCTGGATATTGGTGATAAGTGTTATGTTTTAAGTAACTGAATACTATTTGAGTATTTACCATTTTAAATTTCTGTTGACTGAGGTTACCCGTATTTAGATATATACACCAGACATTTTTTCAAGTGTTCATCTCTAGTGTAATTAATTTGCTTGATTTTGTTGTGAATGTTGCTGGTCTTGGTGCCATGGGGAATTCAGAGTGGGAGGAGGGCAGTTGAATGACAGATTGGATGATGAGAAACAATTACAGCAAGTTTCTCCCAGTGAAGGCATAACTGCAGTCTGTTAAATTTCCTATGTCTTAAATGTTCTCTGACATATCTCCAAGCTTGATGCTAGACAAAATTTGCAAAACCAGCAAAAGTATTGTAAGCTTTGAGTTTTGCTTTCTGGATTGATTAGCCCCACTGAACAAAAGGTGCTCTAAACACATCCTATGTAAGGAAAAGATAATTTTTTTTTTTCAGTAAGATGGCTGATATTCAGGGAATTTGACTTATCATTTAATCTGCAGGAGATTTCCAACGTCTAACCTAATCTAAGTCATTCACATAACATTTACAATGCATACAATTTAGCGTTCTTGCAACATTCTCTTTTACAGCCAGATCATGATATTAATAACTCACAGACTCACAGAGAGAGGAACACCTCATACAGTGAGAGCAGGACCATCTTTTAAGTGGTTTTGTGGAAAAGCTAGCCGAAGAGAGCTCACTCAATTTTAATTCCTGGACTTTTGTTTCTTTTGAAAGAAAAGTACTGTAGCTCAGATGTGTAGTCATTAGCTGCAAATGCCTCAGTAGCTCCATTGCTCACATGTGGCTTCTGAACACTGATTTTCTTCTGTAGAAATGCAAAAGTTGCCTAGGAAGTGATAGCCATACAATAGTCCAATATATCTAGCATACAAATACCTTTAATACACAAAATTTTTTTTCAATAATTGGAAAATTTTGACTTATACAGCCTACAGAATAAAATTTGCTTTTGTCAGTGAGTTACATGTCCATAAGTACAGCAAAAACAAACCTAATTAATTGTGAATTCCAATAAATGTAAAAAACCAAAGCAAAATAAGTAAGCAGAATTTATTTTACCTCATATGTCATAAAACATCAAATGAATTATGCATGCTTGGTGCAGTTTCTCAGGAAAGCAGAATCTGGGACTACAATATATGTGTTGGGTCATCAAATCCAGACATTTCTATTACAACCCTCAACTTTATTCTTCTTATATTAAATACAGTTCTAAAAATTATTAAGCTTCATGTTTCCAGCAGAACTCTTAAGATGCAGTCCTGTTTTACCTTGCCTCTTGTTTTACTGAGCTGGAATAAATGACAAGACTCACTCCAGTGAGACCAGAGAGATAAGCTTTCATACTGAGATATGCAAACCTTTGTTTTCAAGTGATGTTGTAACTCAGACACAAAATAACTAGGTTACAACACGTCAGATTGTTTTATTTTCCAGTGCTTTATTTAAAGTGTTTAAAGCTTAATTAATCTCAACAGTAGTAGGGTGACAGGGAATAAATCTCTCTGAATGGACTCTTGATGGCAATTTCATAATCACTGAGCTTTTAGTTAGCATCACTTACCATTCTTAAAAAACAAGTCTCTTTTCATTAAAAAATTCATCAAGGACTTGATGCAGGCAACTCCTTTGTTTTCTTTATTTTAATGTATTTTACTTTGAAGTAGTTAGACAATGCATTTAGAGAGCTAAAAGTAATGGGAAAAAGGTATTTTCTGTTTTGTTTTCCAGATTAGGTGACAGAGGTCACTTACTGCTTTCTTACTAAGTACATGTTAACAGTTTGTCTTAGGAAGCAGTAGGGCCTTTGAGTATGTTTAGGAAAATAGGGAAGTTAATTTTCATGTCTACATACAGTTTCAGAAGTTTACAATGAAATCTTTGTAAATGTTAGAGCTGCGTAAATTTATGACATTCTGTGTTGAACTTCCATTAGCCTCTGGATGTTCTAGTTCAAGGAATTTTTGAGGCTGAAAGGCTGCTCATTTGATGTGCAGGATAATTTTGTGTATTTGTTGATAGTGTTGGTGTGTACAGATGTTTTTGGTACTATTTATTGTATAATAGTTGTTTATTTGTGTACTAGTTCTAAATAAAAAATAAATGCGATATATTTAAGATAGTATTAAAGGTGCAATCATTCCTCAGTTACTAAAGAAATCAACTCTTTCAGATAGTGGCTGTCTTGAAATACCTCTGAGGTTAGACACCATTTTTTTCTTATATTGTAATAATAACTATTAGTTTAGACACTTACCTAATTCCTGTTGCACATTCCATTTCAGATTTAGTTGTGCTCTTTCTCATTTAGTTATCATGTGATCATTGTTCCTAACATATGTTTAAATCCCAGTGGATTCGGCTCCAAGCTCAGTCTTTGAGTTTGGTCCTTGACTTGAGTAAGTGGTCCTGTAATAGGCCACAGTACCATCCACAGAGCCTTGTAACTTCATATTCCTTCTGTGAAAATGCAATGAAACTTTGTCATTTTCTACAAATTATGCCGCTTCATCTCTAGGTATATGTTTTATTTTATTTTCTGTGTTTAGTTTCAACTTAAACTGAGATATTTAATCTATATTCCTCTTTCAAAGGAATTTAAACTATAGAGAGACTTACTATACATAAGAACTTTAACATTACACTGAATAGCATTTAGAATATTTATGTTTTAACCTGGAACTTCAGTTTCCTTCATAGACGAAATTCCTGCTTCCATCAGAAAAGGTAATTCCAAAGTAAGGACAAAAGAATCTCGTATATTATACGGTGCGTATTTACTATGTGTTAAAGAAAACAGAAGGAAATTGTAAGTTAATTATCACAGTAATTTGTGTTTGTCTTGTGAATAGTATGTACTTTCTAACTTCATATGTGGATCCTTTTCTTAAGCTGCCAGAAGCAAAAGTGAAAAATCAGTGAAGCCTCAGAGGAAGACTGCCATGGTACACAAGAGATATGATGCCAAGGATAGGGCAGGGTGGTGAGACACAAAGCAGAGGACAGAAGTGGGCATGTCTTAAGATTAGGCAAAAATTCTTTCACCAGGAGAAAATTTACCATTTTTGCTAATCAAATTGTAGGAGATAAAAGCATGAGTGATTTAGTGACCCTCTCAGTGCATTGAACAGTGAATTATGTTTCGTGTCATTTTATTCATTGAAATTGTTGAAAAACTGAATCAGCTCCAAGCAGCTGTGAGCACTTAAAAATGTCTTCCATTGTCTCCTGGATTTTGTAACTTCACTACTCATCTTCTATAGGATTTTTTGTATAAAAAATGTAAAATCATGTGGTTTGGAGCTGTAAATAATCATGCATAAATAGTAAGTTACTCTATATGCTACAGTGCCAATATATACTCTGAATTAGTTTGTACAAAGAATGTTCTTCACTTAATGTATCCTGCATACAATTACATTTTAAAAAGAAAAAAAATGTGTTGTCACACATTACAAATTAAAGGCATTCAAAATATATGGCTGTAAAATATCTGTTTTCTAGCTAGCCATCCATTGCTAATGTTAGTCTTGTGTTCAGCTCTTGATAGATACGCTTGTGTAAAATATTTGTATCCCTTCAAAAGAAACATTTGCAAAGATATGCACGAATAGTCAACTTTGTATAGTGTTGTGCCCAGTGTTTTTTAGTGGAAATGTTTTCAGAACAAGAGAGACAGGTAGCTCCTTATAACTAATGCATCAGTNATTTTTTGGAAGAATGGGATTGCTGTCCCAGCGATATTAGTCCTTTAACTGAGGAGGAAACTAAAAGAGCTCCATATTTGTGGAGGAAACTGCAGGTGATCTATTCAACTGCATCTAACTTGTCAAAATATAAGCAAAAGTGCTCCACAAATGTCAGCAGAAAGGAACAGAGGGATAGAGGGCCAAGTCTCATTCTTCATTTAAATGCCTTTGGGAAGACTTTCAGTTTGAATCCGTTTCATAGCTCCCTTTTGTGACATTTAAGGGGCAGCACATTTTTTTTTGTGGTTTTGTTTTGAGTCCATACTGAAGTTTTTATGTTTGCAGGATGATAGTACCCTACCCTGAATAAAACATCAGCTAAGTCTTCCTTTACTCAGATTGCTCAAGCAGGGGCTAATGCTGCATTCTCAATTACCTTGCATCTTGCAGACTTTTTGAAGGTTATTTTGGATTATGTGTGCCCTTGAAAAAGAAAGACCTGATAGTCTCAGTTTATTCAGCTTGCTTTCATTGAACTCAAACTTCCTGAGAGTCATCCCAACAAACTCACAGAATTTATGAACTGAAAACAGTTTGCAAGAACATTGAGACATGGACTTGAAGAAAGTTGAGCATCAGGTTGTGCCACTTGTCAGTTAACACTGACACTTACTGGGGCAACAGAAACACTTTGATCACGTGTGATAATACAGCATGAAACAACATAGCCTTAGTTGTACTGATGTAGACAAAATGCAGGATGATCATCTTCAGATAAGAATAGTAATTTTAAATCAAATTATTTTAGCTGAAAAGAGGTATGGTGGAAGACCCTTCTTAAGATAGCTTTTCCTTTGCTCTCATTTATCAAAAGATACTAGCTAAGCTATGCATCCATATCTGGTCAGTGTTTTCTGTATAAAGGAACAGTTGGCTATTCAATTCACATTTCCTAGAAGATGTGCTAGTAGTGTCTGCTATAAGCACCCCCACAAACAGTCACTTTCTTATTGCGCGTCTCTCTCTTAGTGAAGCAGAGTACAATTTCACACAAAAATCTTAAATGGCACAAACTGCAAAAACTTTGGCCATAGAGTAATACATTATGCTAAAAAACAAAGATAAAACAGACTAATACCACTTTCAGGCCCACTAGCTGGCTCTTGTCTCACATAAAAGAGACAGCACCCCATTAAAGAGAGGGAAAAAAAGTCCTAAATATTTTCTTTAAGTGGGATCTCAGCAACAGTAAAATAGTCACTTTTGTATCATTTTTAAGTTGAGTGTATCATAAAAACATGAGAAACGTTTTATAGGAATTACTCAGGTTGCAGAAATTGAGGAAATGTTTTACTGTGCTGAAGCCCTGTGTGTCAAGGAACAATTTTATGTTTCTATAACACAGTGTCATTTCCACAACATTATGTTATAATGAAATAAGTTAGAAAAGAGAGCAAGACAGTCTTGTTTTCCTCATAGTTTGTTGCAGGAACAAAGATAGGTCTAAATAATGTATTATAGGGTGAGAATGATGTGAGCGATTTCACACTGGATTGTTGCATGTGGGATGATACCAACCATCTTCCAGGAAGAAGGCACCAGAAATTAAATTAATCAACTTAATAGGATATCAAGGCTGCAATTTTTTTAAGACCAGGAAAAGCATCAATGATATATTAGGAGTAGATCAAACCAGTAAAGGGAATTGATGTTACACAAAGCTTGGAAACATATTCAGGAAAAAAAATTACTTGATGGAATGAGACAGGAGGTGAATTCTAAGGCGTTGCAATGTGTGTAGATGTACAGAACGTGGGGGCAGCTTCAGCAGCTGCACATTTTATGAATGTGAGAACTGAAACCCAGATGTCAGGAAGGCAAGAAGAGAGATAAGCACCTGGGTGAATATTTTCACTAGCTGGACATAATTCTTAATTAATTCTAGTATATATTTTACTCTGTGATGCTAATATATCTTGATCCAAGTGTACAGAGTTGTAGGCTCGTAGTATTCTAAAATACCTTAAAGTGATCTCACACAGCACAGCAGTGGAAGCAGTTCTGACATCTAATTGTACCATCTTGTGTTCCAGGACTGCATTTAGTCATCATATTTTTTATGGGGAGAGTAAAATTTTTTCAGAGAGAGAATCAGAGACAAGAGAGAGTTGTAAACATGCAGCATTTGCATTGAAGTAGCAGTGCAATAAATATTTTTTTCTTTTTTGTTTTTTCTATTTAGAAATAACAGGACATTAAATCTTGACATATGCACTCAAGTTTTAAGGTCAGCACAAGTTTTTTAAAGTTACAGAAGTGATGTCAAACTTCCATTTAGAAAATAAAGGCTACCTCAGAACTGATCTTGAAAACTAGAGTAACTTTTAAAGCCCCTGCATAGTTCCCCTGGAAGTCTAAAACCTGCACTTTTCATCAGCATTTTCATAAACATGCTGTTTCTGTGCACTGTGCTTCCTATTTCCTTAAGCCAGGGCCCATGACATCAAATGAGAAGACTGTTTAAAGAAATACTTTAAAAAAAAAAAGTTGTGGTGTTTTAATGTCTTCCAGACATTTAATATGTTTTTAAATTGACCAAACTTTTCCATATGTTATTTTTATAAAAATAAGTTTAAAATAGTGATTAAAAAAAAAAGGTAATTTAAACAACTGGCAGCAGCAAGAAAGTATCTGAGAACAAAGCTGTAACAAGTTATTAGAAAGAGTTGTCTTCATCAAATGAGGTCAGTTTCTGTTTCTTAATGGTGGCAAGTAGTCATATTGTGATTTCTTATACTATGGTATTCTTGGCAAACTAAAATTTCACTTGCCTTTTTGGCAAAGGTGTCTCTCTTTGAATTCTTACTAGAAGCTGTTGTTCTTACTTTCCCTTTTAAGGTCATACCCTAGCAGAAGCTTTAGTTTGTAAGCCTCCAGAACATTTTGCACAATTATACTGGGCTAGGAAATGAGCTTGTTCTCTCTTTTTGTTGAAGTTAACTCTTTAAATACTTGTCCTAGTAAATCTGTGCCTTCTATTTCTTACAGATTTTTGAATGGACAAAAGCCAGATATAAGTCACCCAGCACAAATCAGGCTGTTCAAGCATGGAAGATCTGTTCCCATGTGTCAGGTGTTTCATTTCTAAAAAAAAGTTCTAGAAGGAAAAATGGAGATCTCATAATACCTTTTTCCTGTTACCTGTTTTTACAATGGGACATGTATTTTTAAATGATCTGAAGAATAATTTGTCTCTTTAAAGAACTTCACAGAGGATTTTTGCTTTCAAGACCCCCTCTATCCTCAAGCTTTTGTGTGGCACTATTAAACACAGATAGCTACTTATGTATTCCAGATGTTCACAGTGGTCCCACTTGCTTCCTGACAGTTTCAAGAGCTATTATATGCCCTGACATAAGATTAGTTTCCAGCAACTGAACAGAACTTGACTTAAACTGAAAACAGTGAGGACGAGAATATGTTTTAGAAAAGGCTAGTTCTGTATGTATGCTGTATAGAACAGTATTACTTTTTCTTCTATCTTTGAAAGAATATCCTCTGTGGAGAGCAATGAAATGCATGAGGGTGAGAATTCTCAGACCAGGTTCTATTGGGTATTCCACATGAGGAGGGTTAAATGTTTAAAACAAAATGTACTTATCTGAAGACATTGGATGTTATGTGGAATTTTGATTTAGCAGAATGATACAGCAGTGTACTGAAATCAGTGCAAACCATTGCATGGCCATTGCAATACGCTGTGGGATCACAGTACAAATCTCATTCTCCCTATTGGCCCTCATATGCTCACTGTCATGATGCTGAACATTCCCTGGTGCTGGGAAGGAACATGTGAGCTAAGGTTAGCTCACACCCATTGTTCTGTTCAAAGTTCATTTTGTCAGTTCAGTTTTTATACAGATCTTTTGGGCTGAGCTACATGTGCACTTACCCCTTGCTGGGCTAGCTAACTCAAGAAGCCATTCACACTCTTTTGATTAACTCAGAGATAAATATTTACACAAGCAGTTAATCCACTGAACTGATACAGGCATTTATCTAAAACTAACTCTCCAGTCCCTCTTGAGTTCAGTTTTTTTTGCAGCAGCAGCTGTGGTCAGTCACTCCCTACATTCGTTGTTCAGTTTAATAAGTACATCACCCTTGCCCACCACATCTCTTTTAGGGGTTTACTGACCAAGAATCAAAAGGGTTTTTTTTTATTCTTTTTAAATAAACTGGTTTATTTAAGAAAAGCAGATGTGGAAAAGAAAAATGGAAGATGGACTAAATAAAGATAAAAAGCGCAGAAAAAGAAAAGTGCATGTATTTATGTACCCAGAAGTGTAGAGACAGTAAAATGAGTTGCAGCCATCGTAACATGCACCTTGTAGCACTATACAAATGTAGGTGTCAGTCTGGAGTAGTGGTGTATGTGATCACAAAGGTAAAAAAGTAAAATGGAAGTGTATGCTTTGTTTTATGTATTTCCGAGTCATTGTGATGACCCATTCATAGCAATCTTTCCGTAGCTGCTGTGTTGAAAAGCCTGAAAGACTGCAGAACAACATTGTGACATTGCCCACCTTTAAAGAAAATGTAATTGTAGAACAAGTTGGAAAACAGAAAGCACGTAGTTAAAATTACTTCCTGTGGTGTACTGCAGTGTTAACTGTCATCATCTCATCATTTTGTAGAGTAACAAAGGGTTTTGTTAGTGTACATAAAACAGTTTTATGGTAGGAAGCAGGCCCAAACTCATGATCCGGGGCATGTGATAATCATTCAAAGTAAGCTATGTATCTGTCATGTCTGTCCAATGCATCAGTGAAAAGCACATCCTCAAGATTAACTTATTTATGTATGTATTTGGTAAGAGCTGTTCTCATGCTAAGCTTGAAACCTGTTGCTAGCTCTTTAAGTAACAAGCTTTCCCTTTACTGGGAGAGCCTCATTCAGTTTTGTTGCCAAATAAGTGAGGTGTCTTCAAAGTCACATCTTACTTGATTGTATACAGCAGTTCCATGAAGATTTCATAAAGCACTCCTATAATTTAACAGGTATTTTAAAGACTGAAAGTCTTTATTGTGTAAGTCCTAAAAACAGACATTTTTACTTCTGCCCAAGGTTTAATTTATAAATGTAGATCAAGATTCGTGTTAATTTTCTATGCCATGTAAAGCAAACGTCTAGAAAAATTGTTCATGAAAATTAGTCTTGAGGAAGTTAAAGTAACGGATCAAACTATTTCAATTTCTTAGAAGATTGAGTTGCTTCTCAGAAAGGTTACATTTGGTTTTTCTTTCATGTTGGTAGTATGAGAAAATATGAAGCAAAGAAAATTTTTATTGCATATAACTTCATATCCAATTTTTCATATTTTCTTCTGAGTAGTATGATTTAGGACCTCTTCAACACTAATTATATATATACAAGCTATTCAAATTGGGTTTTTTTTCTTTCTAGATTACAGAAAGAAGGTTAAATGAGGAGAAAAGGAAGTTGTGACTTTCTCAAATTTATGACTTTCTGCTTTTCATGTAACACTATGCAGTTTTCTTTTCCATTTGAGTCTTTTCCTGTTCATGCATATTTTTAGGGAGAAGTTTTCCACTTGGTGATGTCGCCTTTAAAAAAAAAGGGGCAATTAAAAGACTTCAAAAATATACTGACTCTACTCAGTGACCATGTTACAGTGTTTTATGGCTTTAAATATTTTCCTTTAAATTTTTAAGAATTTTTTATGTATGACTTATAAGTTAAAAAGAACACATGGGAATTATTTGTCAGTTTTTACACTAGAAAGTATCCTTAAGTTCAGAGCTGCCTTGCTTCATAAATTACTTGTAATAGTGGTGGCCTGCATATGCATTCATATGGTTTGAAGCATTCTAGATAGTTCAGTATAAAAGTGACAAGAAGAATTGTTCACAGGTACCAAGATACTGAAAGGAAGAGAACATGGAAGTATAGACAAACTAATGCATATTAAGGAAAAAATTTAGTCTTTAGCCTGTATGTATGAAATCATGGGCTTCGCTGCTACTCAGGAAAGAGATCAGAGAATGATAAGGGGCATTTCTCCAAAAATCCCAGAATTTTTAGGTTGGAAGGCACCTCTGGAAATCATCCAGTCCAATCCCCCTGCAGAAGCAGGTTCACCCTGACCAGGTGACAAAGAAACATGTCCAGGTGGGGTTTGAATGTCCCTAGAGAGGGAGACTCCATGACCTCCCTGGGCAGCCTGTTCCAGTGCTCTGACAACCTCAATGTAAAGAAGCTTTTCCTCATGTTGAGGTGGAATTTCTTGTATTTTGGTTTATGGCCATTGATTCTTGTCCAGTAGTTGAGCACTACTAAAAAGAGTCTGGCACCATCCCCTCGAAACCCACCTTTGAGAGATTTATATTCACTAATGAGATCCCTTCTCAGTCTTCTCTTCTCCAGGCTAAACAGGCCCAGCTCCTGCAGTGTCTCCTAAGAGAGATGCTCCAGATCCCAGATCATCTCTGTGGCCTCCACTGGACCCTCTGCCGTAGCTCCTTGTCTTTCTTGAGCTCCAGAACTGGACACAGCACTCCAGATGTGCCTCACCAGGGCTGAGTAGAGGGGCAGGATCACCTCACTCAGCCTCCTGGCAATGCTCTTCCCAATGTACCCAGGATCCCATTGGCCCTCATGATCAGCTGAGTAAACTGAATGTTAAGACTGACTAGGAAAGAACAGAAAACACAGAAAAATGATGATGTTGGTCCTCTATTAACACATGGTAGTGCAGTCCTTTGACTATAACCACTTCTGTCTGAAAGACTGTAGTAGAACAAGGGTAAGTAAGGTGTGCAGTGGGCTATAAGATGTCAAATTGATGTAGATGGCTTCTGCCTGAGGAGTTGCTAAATTTGCTAGATCTTCTCAGCTAGTCATTGCAATTGCTGGCAGAGGTCTGGGAAAGCATAAATGACTTCTAATAGATCATCAGAGTTTTGTATTTGAGTTAGAATGCCCCCTCTGCAATCTTCATAAAAAGACAAATATGTGCTGTTGTAGGCAACTACTACTAACTCTGGAGTTAGTTGCCGTACATGTTATGGACCCAAGTAGATGCAGGCAAGAAGGAATACCCTAATTCAGAGGACAAGTACTTTGCTGACTATTAAGGTTGACAGTAGAGATGCAGCCAGCCTTTAGCTCAGGGCATCCCCACATCCCTTGTCAGCCAAGGCCAGGAATGGGCAGTGCGGAAAATTTACTTATTGTCTCACCTGTGTATTCATCGTGCAAGAATTGTTTTCCATGTGGGCTGCATTTTAGAAGAAAATTAGTACCTTCTGCCATGCCATCCCTATAATAGCATCTTAGTTGCCTGTGGACTCTTCAGAAATTACAAGAACTAAGAAGCTAAAACTGTATAAACACATTCAAAATTTATTTTTGCATCTATGGCATGCATATACCCTCTTCATTTTTAGACTTTTTCCCTGCTCTAAGGATTAAAGTGCGGCAGTTTGTTTCGAGATGTGCGAGTAAGCTTAATAGTCTATTCTGAAACATAAAATCACATACTTACTAGTACGTAAAAATTAATGTAGTTATTGATGTTCTCCTGAAAGCATGGATTTTCTGAGATGTACATAAATAATAAAATAACAAGAGACACTAATAAAATTTAAATTACATTTGGGAAAAACGCAAGAGAAGCTGATTTGGTTTTATCCCTTTATTTTTTCTTACGTCTTGCATTGATGTGTGTTTGTAAAGATGCAACACACACGTATAGGTGTATTTGTACTCACTGTTGTATCTCTCACTGTAAAAGAGAAAAATAAACATTCCTGGGCTTTGCATTTTTCATTTGAGGTTTCTGATTGTTAGCTGTCTTGTTTTGATTACTGCTGTGTTTAAGAGCTGCTGATTCACAGACAACTGACACGACTAGTTTTTCCTGGAAGTCATCTGTGACTCTCTTCAGAACAGCTTGTGCTAATTAGGCTTTGAAGTGTCGACTTGGTGGAAAACTTTTTTCTTAAGAGAACTTGCTTCTTAAGAAAAGCATCTGGTCTGCTAAAAAAAATCATTTTTTAGATTAGTAATCAAGTGCGGTTAAATAATGGGGTTTTTTATGCTGACAAGCCCATTGATTTGCCAATTCATATAAAATATTTTTAAAGTACTTTTTACTGTAAAATATTTATTTGTGAGTTAAAAGACTGATGTACTTGGGCTTTAAATTGTGCTTCTGTTGTAGTGGCTTGTGAGTTTTGTGCATGACTGATAATTCAAATGAAGATTATGCTACTGGAAGTTCTGAATAAACACATAACTAATACCATGAGAAAAAAAAATTTAATGTGTTGTGAAACCCAGGAAGTTCAGAGGAAAAGAAATTTAAGAAGGATAAGTAAGTAATTTGGGTGATTAGACTTTTAGAATATTAACTCTATTTTTACAGCAGCTCACTGTAAAAGGAAAAGTAAGAACCATTTTCTAGCCTTTCAGAATGCATTATTACAGTCATACCTACATGTTTTATGATCACTGTAAGGAAGACCAATGTTTGTAAGTTTGACTGCATACTCTTAATGTGATTCTGGTTTTGGGGTATTTTTCCTGTGGAGTTTTTTGTTCCTGGGGGCAATGCTGACAATAGTCTTTTTGACACAGGTAGTGGATTTATGTTGCAGGCGACTGGCCATGAATGAGCAAGGTAAAGCTAACAGTCTTGATCAGATACTTTAGCTGGTGAGGTGTTAAGTGTATCATCCCTGTCAGCTGGACTAGCACTTTTCAACAGAAAGGCTGTAGGTGTGTGCCTGCTTTGAAAGAATAAGAAGGTTGGCGGTTTGCTGAGGATGTTCATAAGCAAACAAGAACATTTATCATCGTTTTGTAGAATGAAATGCCCATGTCTATGGGTAGCACTAATATCAGGAGTAATAAACTACTGCTATGAATTGTGGAAAAGTTTTACTTTTTTGAAGCAGCATATATTTCATTTGAATATTTACATGTTTGATGAGAAAATGGAGTCCCTTATGTGGGTCTTCTTAGGCGTAAAGCTAAAGCTTTACTCAGTTGGTGTGGCACGTATTTTCTTCTGAATTAACTTGACAAAAAGTTATCCACAGAGGGAAGTAATTTGAATATATTACATTTGACATGTATTCAATCAAGATTTTTTTTTTTTTGTTTCAAAACATAGGTTTTATAGATAAATAATTGGATCCTTCCTTTTATTTTCTGTGAGATGAAGTTACTGATTTCTAGCCAACACTTTTCAGATACTTTTTTAATTTGAAACAGTGTGTGGAGGCATGGGGTTCACTAGAAATATCTTAATCATAACAAGGGAGCAATTGTTCATTGATATTTTTGTTTTGGGGGTTGGTTTTTTGTGGGTTTTTATTCTTTTATCTTTTTTAATGTGTATTTAACCTTGGAGCAATTCCAGCTGTGTTAATAAACTACAGGAAGCTGCAGTGAACATAAATATATTCAAAGAAGAAAATCTGTCTCTTACCTAATAGACAACTAAGCAAGAGCAGCTGCATACTGAAGTCAGTTTCTTCTTTACTGCATGTGAAATTCATAATCAAAGACAAGACATGAAACTAGTTCACAGCTAGTAGTTGGCTGATTTACACCCTGTAGTTGCTGTTGAATGTGGCTGGCGCATATGAGGTTACTTTTGTTTAGTAGGGGAGAAGTCATAAAGCATTAATCATTTTTGATGTTTTCAGACATTTCTACAATCGGTAATCTAATTTAATCTCAATGAAATTTAAATCTAGGTTTTGTCTGCCAAACTTACAAAGTTCAAACATAATCAATTTTCTTCAAAGAGTTCCAAGTAAGAAAACATTTTTGGTGATATATGAGGATATGTATGAGCATTACCTGAGTATTACATGATTAGTATGTGAGTATTATTGAAAATTTCTAATACTGCTGACTGCCTCTTTTGCAGAACAGGTATAAAACTTGAAATGTTCATAATTCTTTGGGAGTAAACGGCAGGGGGGAGGCAATCAGAATAGTGAACAGCAAGTGGTAGTACTCATGTTGTTGTGTGAAAAACCTGCCATTTTAGAGGTCAGAAGGTTAGGGGACTACTTTTCCCTTCAGAAAACTAGAGATTATCATACAGTTTTCTGTTATTACTGAGCATCGTCCGGAAGACGGAAGTTTGGGAATGCTCTCTCTGTAGATCCTGGCAAGTAAGTTTTATCCAACTGAGTATAGCCATCAACACTGTCATGACTGAGCTCCAGACGGCAACTAAACACCACACATCTGCTTGCTGTCTACCCACACAGTGAAATGGGAGGAGAGAATTGCAAGGATAAGAGTGAGAAAATCAATGGGTTCAGATAAAAATCGTTTCCTAATTGAAATAAAAATAGCAGTAATAATGCTAGCAATAATAATGAAAAGGAAAACAACAGAGATAAGTAAAAGCTAAGAAAGACAAATGATGCCGCTGAAAACAATTGCTCATCAGCAACCAACCAATGCTGGGCCAGTCCCTGAGCTTCAGCCCCCTGGCAACCACCTCCCTAGCGTGTTTGCTGAGCCCAGCACTGCATGGTGTGGAATATCCTGCTCAGCTGGGGTCATCTGTGCTGGCCATGCCCTCTCTCTGTGTCTTGCCCAGCCCCAGCTGTCCTGGTGCCGTAGTGTGAGGAGGAGGAAAGGCCTTGAATCTTTGTAACCACTGCTCAGCAACAAGTAGCACCTCCTTGTGTTATCCACACTGTTTGCGCAGAAACCCGAAACATGGTTCCTTACCAGCTGCTGTGAAGGCAATTAACTCTATCACAGGCAAAACTGGCTCAGCAAGAAAGGTATTTTGGAATGTTTTCCATTATAGTAAAGGATCGCTTCCAGCACTTCAAAATGCAGTACTGGATTTTGTCTATAGCAAGAGTGATTTTTCTATTTTGTTGGAGCACTTCTTAAGTTCACTGATGACGGCTGAAGTCAGGACCCTGATGTTCACTTCTTCTGGTATTGTTACCAGCTGTACAACTTCAAGCTCCAGCATTAAAAGTCTATCTATCTTTTCCAATTTGATCAGCAAATCTTAAAAGAAGATGCATACAGTTGTGAAACTACAAGGCACAAAATGATTAAAAAAATATTCTTGTTTTTGTTTCAGCCATTGGAGCATAAAATTTTTGAAATAAAACATTATATTTCAGAGCATTTCTTCTCTTATTTTTATTCAAGTTCATGTAGGTGATACCTACATTCAGCATAAGGTCTCATTTGAAGGACTACATTTTTTTTTCCTTGACCAGGTTTTGCTTTATTTTTGTATTCCAGATGGCTATTCCCTGTTTTGGAAACAATTAGTAAAAGTTGAAATAATATGCCTTATTCAAGTTTAATTTGTCATTGTTTTGTTCAGTCCTGGACAACATTTTTTTTGTCAGAAATTCTGTGTCCAAAAGCTTTCAGCCAGTTCTTTTGAGGGCAACACAGCCAGAATAGTGATGGGGTTACTACTTGTGGCTGAAGTGTTGTGCTCACAGACTGACAAATACTTTGACTGTAAGAAGAATGACTTATCTTTAACTTGGAATGATAATTATGACTAAATTTCAAATATTATTTCAAATATTCAAATCTCAAACATTTCAAACTTGACCTTTACATGCAAATATCCAGCAAACATGCTGAACTGGAGGGCTTCATTCCACTGAAAGGAAGTTACTGGGAAGAAGGCCAAACACTTGAAACAGTGTTTTGGTTGCTTACTCCAAATTTTCAAACGACATGGGATGACAATTGTCCCTGCTAAATGTGTTTGTGGTCTGGAACCCAAATTAAGCTGTGAGTTTCTCAAGCTTTTACAGTTACAGACACTCTACTTTTGAAAGCTGAATTTGAACTCAAAACCCTACCACTGAGACTTTATTGGGTTTTTTGGAAACAAAGGTATTATGTAGTAGAGGCATTATAGGCTCTACAATAAATAAGTTTGACAGGCTGCAGTCTCCTTCTGGGACATCTGACTCTTCTAAACATTTTTAAAACCACTAACATGCTGAACGCTTTATCAGTACTTAGCAGTGGTAAATGTAGGGACGCAGCTCTGTGCTTTGCACTCTGTTCTTCTAAGTCTGCCACAGGAAGCACCTGTTCAAACTCGTGTCCTATTGTTGTAGACATCTATTTTCATTTACAGCAGTACTGACATTCATGCATGTGTTCTATCACATCTCAGTAAGGTACTGAGCAATGCTTTTAAGGAATGCATTTCCTGTACATTGCAGTCCATGTGATCATTATTGTGAGGTAATATAACCACTGGTTGCAAAATGAGTAAGTAAACCTTTGTTAGATATCTGTTTAGATACTAGGATGGCTCTGACCACAACAAGGTTTCAGTCTTGTTTGGGTCTAATTATGCTGTAGTATGTAAAGTTAGTAATAACTACAAATGATTGAATGTGGTGATTGTGTTTCCTAGGTATAGCATACCTGAGTGGAATGTGCAGTGAAAAACGAAAATGTATAATTGCAGAGGACAATGGTCTGAATCTCGCTTTTACAATTGCCCATGAAATGGGTCACAAGTAAGTATGTGGGTATTAAGTCCTAGTATTCATTTGTACGTAATACTAGTGCAATTTGACTAATCTGATTGTATGCTTCAATTTTTTCTTTTTTTCTATAAGGAGGGGATTTAAATGAAATGAAAATTTGGAAAATAGTGTTTCTATTAATAATAATACTAATGACATGTATCTTTATATAGTATGTAGCTTAAGAAAATGTTTGCAACTTGAAGTAATACAAAAATCTTTATAGCTACAAAATAAATAGATTAAGTAGAAAGACTGCCATTGTCTAGAGGAAAAACAGGTACCCCAAGATGTTTTTTCTTCTCTGAATATGGTATTGTGTAACAGATCCAACTCTAAAAATTGCTGCCAACAAACATCTTAATGAGATCATAAGTTGGAAGAACTCCTATTTAATTTGGCTTTCTCAGGATAGATCCCATTCAAGTATAGATAAGTCATTGGTCATTGCAATATTAATACTGTTTTTCTTCTCAGAATAAGAGAAGGATGGCCAAATGAAGGTGAAGGAGACTGTCCTTCACAATTGGGCTGCATGTTTTTTACTCATTCAGTGTCAAATATTTTAACCCAAAGTGAAAAATACTCATTTTGCAATAATAAAATCTGTTAATAAAATAATTCCATTCTTGGCTTCACTGCTTGTAAAGAAAAAGAAATAGAAAAGATCTTACTTCTAACTGAAACAAAAGGGAGGTATGTATTTATCTGTCATTTTTGTCTGCAGTGTCTGTGCCAGATATCTGTGTGTTTGTATTATAACGTCAGTTTCAGAAGGGCAACAGAGAGGGACGTTCTGCTAAATGTGTGGTTAGGTATCGTAGGACAAACACTGAATTAAAGGTGACTTGGTTTAAATTTGGAAAGCTTTAAAGTTTAAAGCTTTCTGAGAATGGAGATACTAGCATCTAATGTTGAAACCTGAAGTTAGTTGAAACAAAAAAATGGAATTTAAAGTATTTGTATTGATTTTTTTTCCTGGATACAAAAATAAGCAAATACAGAGCAATCATATAAAGACTGACACAAGTATTAAGTTGCTGCATGAAATTGATCTTTCCTGGTTTTCTTTTTTTTTTTTTCATTTTCGTAACTACAAAAAGCAGCTCCTGGCTAATGTAAGCCAGCCTGCTTGTGTGATAGTTGTGATAAAGGAAAGACTTAAAAAGGAATATTGTTTGTGTTTTGTAGCTACATACCATTCTATTTCTATTTTTCACTGTAGTGTTTTTGCTGGTATTAGAAGAGGGAATGGGTAGAGGAAGGCTTATTTTCTGTTCCAAGTATAAGGGGAAAGAAGCAATCACTGAATATGATCTGCAGATAAGTTCACTGGTGGAGTAAATTAGAAAATTGCTTGAGACAGGTATGATAATAACAGATATAAGTATTGCTTTATGCTCAACACACTAAACATATTTTTAGAGAATAGAGACCTTGACAACAGAATCACTGTATTTGAAAAAAGAGACATCTTGATCCACAAGAAATATAACATCTTATGCTCCCTGTAAAATGGTGATACATTAAATTCTTGCAAAGTTAGAGGTGGTGTGTTGGTTATGCAATAGCAAATTTGAGAATGTGGGTTACTGATCTTAAAAAGTTTTTGTAGGTACACAGCTGTAAGGTTTTTGTCTTGCAGCAGACAATCAAACCTATCTTTGACATCCAAAAGTCTTCTCAATGCCAAGCAGCACATGAAACAAAGCAGACAGAGAGGCTCACTGGTGCTGCTAGCAGTCCTTCCTAGACTGCAGCACAGGCCAGGCTCTATAACCTTTGTTACATTTCTTTGTGAACTTGAAATATCTTCATGGCTCTGCATTGCTGTTGGACTTTGAAAGAGAAAGGATTTTGCAGGAACATAAAACTTAAATTGCTAATATATAAATCCTGGGGGAAGAAAAGTTACAAGGCTACATATGAAATTTTCAGAGCTTTCAAATCCTTTCTTACTAATTAAAATAAACTTGGGAAAACAAATCATGATGGTATCCCAGCCATCATGTTCTCACAGTAATAATGACATTTGGATGTCTTTAGAGGCATCCTCACGGTTCTCTGTGGATAATGTGATAGATATTTTTAAAAAATGGAAATAAAGAATAAATAATAAATCTTGTGTCATTACAAAAGACAGGATGTTGATTGAACCGCACATTTATTCAAGAAAGCTGAATTCATGAAGACTAGTAACAAACCACATAGTAAACAGGACTACCACAAAAATAAAAGAATAGGTAGCCAGAGATATATGAGCAGCTGCTGAGAAGAGAAGAGAAGAGAAGAAGGAAAAGAAAAGAAAAAGAAAAGAAAAGAGAAAAGGAGAAAAAATACGGTCTTCCAGTGTAAAATTTGATGCAGAGGCAGAAAGGCATTCACCTTGATCCCTGCTTCGTTATGAAGTCAGAGTCCTTAACTGTCACAATTGGAAATAGAGTGGTCTTGCACGAAAGAGTGTAAGGTGGTATTTTAGAGACATTT